>MJUU01013858.1:1770-13132 GCA_002080025.1 Modiolus philippinarum | reverse complement strand
GAACGGGTTAAAATATCCATGTCTGTAAACGGGGTGACAGTAATTACAAACAGAAATAGCTTTCAAAAACTGATAATTAATTAATCAAGACGATCGATAATTTCGGAGGGAAGTTTGGGGGAACTTTAGCATTGGCCTTATGGGCCCAAAGTGACCCGATTCACTACTAATTCTTTTATCAAATGATCTCCCTTGCTTAATTTCTGTGTTCTGTAAATCCAGCAACAGATTTAAAGCCTGCGTGTTTCATTTCACTTTTTTATACTCAAAATGTTGTAAAAGTGATTAGGAAAAATAATTTTAAAAACTTTGGAACTTTCTTTACATTTTCAATAACTATTTTGTTAAATTTTTGAATGAATGAAACCTAAATGAACAAGTATTACACAAAAATGGCGGAATAATACCACTGAGACACCTTAAGTTACCCTTTCCATGAGTTATTCAGTAATTAGAACAGTCGATCAAGCAATGAAATGCAGACAAAACTATGAATTCCGACGGTGTTGTTCGACAATATAATTGTAAAAAGTTCTCATACTGACTTTGTAACGTACAATTTATTACCGTTACGTACAATAATGTGTTGTGTACAATAAAATTCCTACTTATTTTATAAATATTTTGTAATGTTCTGCTAATATTGTGAAGTATGCATTATTTCTTAGTTCATAGCATCTTGTTTTACAAGTGTGCAGAGAGTCATGATTCACATGCATAGTTTCGTATTCAAAATCGCCGTTATGTACAATACTGCATGACATATTATAAATTAAAATATTTCTGAACACTCTGAAAAGAAATAAAAAAGAAGGGGTAACCAATGACTATTTTATTAAGTTGTCTGATCACAAAAGAAAATTTTGCGATTAAAATGAGTACTTGATATAAAGCGAAAGTTTTTCACAGAGCTATTATTTTTCTCTTTACGTGCAATAATTCAGTCTAAACGACATTTATGCAATATGCAGATAATAATTGCTTCAACTATTCTAAAATCACAGATGAAAAATGAAAAATCAAGAGCGACAATCCAGAATCGCTGTCATTTCACGGACATTTGTTATTATTTTTCATAATTACAATTGAGATTTTGTATATTGTTCATTAAAAGCTATAATAACTGCTTCAAAATACATAAATGCGTTCGAAATTAATTGAAAAAAAATTCAACAAACGGAAAACTCATGTGGCGGCAGCTTTTTTAGGCAATTGTACACATTTTCGTGGAATGACTCTAAGTTCAACAAGTAATGAAATCAACATTTTTAATTCAAAACTACCTAAAAGATAAGGTACATATTTTCATTTTATTCAAACCAACTGTGCAAATTTTCAAAAGTATCGGGTAAAAAGTGTCAGAGTTTCAGATTACACAAAATGGGTACCCAAAGCGTGACGGACGGAGTCGAGCGACTCTTAGACCTGCTTTTACCATTAGTGACGCAGATAAAAATGTGAATAATTGATTCATACATTTGTTAAGACCCATTTACACGGTGATACAAGTCGCATGCAAATTTTGTATCATGGTACGTTTACATGGTATTACAAGTTGCATGCATCTTGAAGCGTACAACTTTTGTATCATGATACATTACCTACACACGGTGTGTTAAAGTCTCATGCGACTATGTTAACATTTTCTTACCTTTCTTATACGATTTTCATTGGTTAAAATAAAAATGACGCATGCAACTTGTATCACGAAATAGAATATGTCCTATCCCAAATTGTGTATCATGTAACTTTAAAAAATCGTATGCTACACAAAAATGTATAGTTTACACGGTTTTATTTGTATCATACTTCAAGACGCATGCAGCTCGTGTTAATTGGCCTTTACTGTTTGCTGTTTGAGCTTATGTAATATTTTATCATGATTATACTGTAATTTATTTATGTCTACACAATATAGACTGACACATGTATGTAAGAAAACCAGGTTTTTTATTCAATACCCTGTAAACGTTTATGTATCATGATACCAAAATCATGCTTCAAGACACTTGCAACTTGTAATACCGTATAAACGTTTATGTATCATGACAGAAAAATTGCATGCTTCAAGAAGCATGCAACATGTATCACGGCGTAAATGGGCCTTAATAGTCTTCAGTCGTCTCAGTTTTTGATAGCATAAAAGTAGGGCCAAATAGAAAAAATATAGCACTATAAAGCAGTAGGACCACAAAGAAACACAGTGTGACCACAAAGTAAAAAAAGTAAGACCACAAAGTAAAAAAAGTTGGACAACAAAGTAAAAAAGTAAGACCACAAAGTAAAAAAAAGTTGGAGAACAAAGTAAAAAAGTAAGATCACAAAGTAAAAAAAAACAACAAAGTGAAAAAGAAGGAACACAAAGTACTAAAGTAAGACCAAAGTAAAAAAGGTAGGACCACAAAGTGAAAAAGTAGAACAACAAAGTGAAAAAGTAGGACCACAAAGCAAAAAAAGTTGGACAACAAAGTAAAAATAGTATGACCAGAAAGTAAAAAAGTTGGACAACAAAGTAAAAAAGTAAGACCACAAAGTAAAAAAAGTTGGACAACAAAGTAAAAAAGTAAGACCACAATTTAAAAAAAAACAACAAAGTGAAAAAGTAGGAACACAAAGTACTAAAGTAAGACCACAAAGTAAAAAAGGTAGGACCACAAAGTGAAAAAGTAGAACAACAAAGTGAAAAAGTAGGACCACAAAGTAGAAAAAAAGTTGGACAATAAAGTAAAAATAGTATGACCAGAAAGTAAAAAAGTAGGACAACAAAATGATGTATGTCACATAAGTCAGCTATGGCGTTCTATAGAAGATAATGTAAATTTTGGTTCTACATATTGTCATTACGACAACAATTTATGATCTCTTCTGTGTAAAAAAACAAGAAAACATTAGGAAATACATAATAATTATGTAAAGAGCTCTCTCGAATACAATTATCAGTGGGTCTCACAATGGGTAAAACTGATAGTTTATTGTACTTTTAAACATTAATTCCATTTGTTCATAAATAAGGGTACTGTATATGATGTATTTCATATAAACTCAGTATAATTTCCAAGTACAATCGTATTGGGTTGAGATCAAGTGCATAGGCCAAAAGCTGATCGAAACCAAATATAACTGTACGAGGGCATTATACGGGATTACTGTGGAACCCATACTATGAAAATTTATTAACCCATGACTTAAAACGAAATACAAATGTACATTATCCGTATGAATCTTAGTACAGGTTGTATTTGTAAATTTAATTTTTATACAAGTCAAGAACAGTTCAGTTAAATTTGCCACACTTTCAGTTTGTTAGTAAACATTACCTTCAGATAATCAATATTTTTTCTATATGAAGTTTTATTGCAACAATTTCTCAATATGTCCGATTTATTTATGCAGGGCCGGCCCATATATTAAATGGCCGATTCACACTGTACTTCCGTCATTCGTTAATAAATTTAAAAACTAACCTGAACAAGTGTACATGAACTTGTCTATTGTTTTGTATATTTGCAATAAGCATGACCTGTTAAATAGTGTTACTTTTTGAACATGTGTTTGACATTTGTATACCTTCAATGTCTACTTTTATTGTCGAAGGTATTTAATAATCATTTCAAGATAGTATTTTTATGAAATGAGTAGAAAAAATAACGACAATATGGCTGTTCTTGTGCAATAACATTTTAAAAACAGGTAAGCAAGTTTAAATTCAGTTCTGGAAACTCGGCGTTCAAAAAACTGAAAGATGTCATTCCCTAAAAAGAGGAAGTATTATAACCGCTTTAAAACACAGTATACTCAATAAACAAAATTATTCTGTTCACGAATCAGAAAGAAAGCAATTTCGTGATGTAGATTTAAGATGGGACCGACTTTTAAATTGAAAAGGGGGGAGGGGTTATGTTTTTTTTTCAGGACAGAAAAGTCTTTTCGCGCTTCGCGCGAAAATATTTATCTCTATTTTTTTTAACTAGTATAAACAAATGATTTTTTTCGGGGAAAATATGCATTATTTTGGGGGCAGAAAGCCCCATTCAGAATATTTTTCTTTCATCATTTTTGCAGCCCAAATATTTTTTCACATAAAATCAGCTTCAGAATATTTTTTTTCGAAAAAAAAAACGTACCCCCCCTTTTTAGGTTCAATGGTCGGCCCCTTAATGTAACAAGTCAATGTAACTGATCAACTTGATTTTTGACGATTTGTGCTAACAGAATCAACAACAATACGTTATACAAAATCATTTAAAATATGTTATTCAAACCATCCAGAAATGTTTTGGCCATGTATTGGTTTTTAAATAAAATGACTTTAGATTCTATCCATATGACTATATGTACTCGAATATTCGCAAGTGTTAAACATGAAAGTTCTTGCTAAAACTCGAACGCTGGGGGCAATAGAACTATGATATTCTACCTGCAATCATTTTTGTTAAAACAGTCAGAAAGAAGTACTCTTTACCAAAAATATCGAAATAGGAGGCCAAATCTAGTACCAAGGATATTGAACGAAATCATAGTTCTTTCCATAAGTTGTCTGACAGGTAAATCAGTGTATATAAATATAATAAATTGGATGTTATGATGCCACTAATTTAATTAACATAATGCAATCTTAAATTTCATGGACTAGAAAGGTCTTAGACTCACATGAGATGAACTTGCGAACGATGGATATCACATTGTAAAAAACGATGGCCAGAGGAGGCGGTAATATTCGATTTATGGGGGATTATGATTCTGGAAATGGTGAGTAACTAAAAGTTATCTTTAGATGATTTCAAATTTTAATTAACCTTCAACTGCCCTTCATTTGTAAATATACGAAATATTGTATGTTTCTTAGATATAGTTAGTTCTTGGTAGAAATCATTGCGGGGAAATGTTCGAAAAAAAAATTGTCAAAACAATCATCTGAAGACCCAGTATAACTGCATTTCAGTATTTTGTAATTTTAATTTAACTGGTTCTTTGATTATAATATATTGAGACTCAACAGATCAGTTTTCAGTATTTCATTACAGACCAAACGTTATAAATGATTCGATATGGACTAAGCCTATTTCTGAACAATGATCAAATTGGGATGTCTAAAAAAATCGAGTTGTAATTAGAATAAAAACTCTTGCCTTTTGTTTTGAAGAGCTTTAGTAATAAAACATCATAAGCCGACAATTTTGAAAATCCATGAAAGAATTTTTGAAATATAAGACGTCAAAATTTTTGCGGGAAACGGCTTTCTCTAGAGTTTTCCTTCATTTGTCATCAAAGTCTGATTCACTTCCTTTAGAGAATGGAAATTTTGATATTTCTCCGTTATTTGAAAAACAATATCTCTAAAGTTTTGCATGTAGATCAAGAATGATCGTACATAACTGAAAAATGACACTGTTACGATTAGAAATATGCAAAGATCGCTATGTACATCTGAATTTTTGCTGTTTTTGTAAGACAGGTTAAAAATTCTAAGTGTTGGATTTTTCTATTTTGATGGCGAACAGGCAGGAAAATTACATCAATGGGCAAGATACATTTGGTTAGTACTCTATCTCCTGTCGACAAGTAAAAGGTGACAGTACCCATTTCAGATTAGTCCATTCTCGATGACAATCGCCCGCAGTAAATATTTCCCATTTAAACATAATAGATATGTCGAAAAAGTTGTTTTTCCTCAAAAGTATGCGATTTGTTAATAAATAATGACCACATTTAGAAGTGTACGGTATTTTTACATAGTCAAGCAAAATTTTGAGCCGAAATATACAGCAATGCAGTCAGCGGAATGAATACGATCCATGCACAAGAATATTTAACCCTGTTTTAATGGATTTAAAGCAAAGGATAGAACTGAAGCTCATACTCCCTTAAGCTTAGATGCAACTTAAATGGCGATACTTGTATGTCAAATTATATATTTTGGTATGCAATTTTCCGACAAATATTTCTAGTTTCAAACCGAGTATTGTCATCCAATAGCCGCTCGGCATTAAATACTAACAAAAACTTATCAAAAAGAAAAGGAAATGGGATAAATGTCCAGGAGAACATCCGATCTCCAGTAAAAACAAAGCATGTAGAGGTTACTGTACGGTCTTCAACACAGTGAGGAATCTTACACTAAATGGTCCAAAAACTGAATTAAAAAAGTGAATAAATCAATGGACGCAAACGACATCTAATAACCCGAATATCGAGAAACTAAAATTTCATAAGAAGACGGGGACAAGCAAATGACCAATATTTGATGACCAACATCTTCAAATATACCTCGCTATCGCTTAAGTAGCTTAGATATAAGGTGTGACCATGTTCTAATTCGCATAGAGACCGCTTGCAATGATCTATTTCTTTAAATCTATTTTAGATGCATTTCAAGCAATATATTTTTCTTAATTGTTTAAATTGAGAGAATATTATTAAAAAGTAAAAAGTAAAAAAAAATCGAAATTGTCTTCAAAATTATCCCAAACTATGGTCAATATGTATGGGTAGAACCCTCTTTTGTTTTTTTTTTAAATTTTGTACAGTTTTTGAACAAAAATGGCAAATAAATTCTGGAACCTTTTCTTCGGGTTTTTATCACATGAATCACATAAAGTTTGCAACAAATTAAGCAAACCCGTTTATCCATACGTTATGAAAAGAGAGTTCTGCATCCATAGAATGCATAATAATTTCTTTTTCAGAAGAATACAAAACAAACAATACATATGTACCAATATTATCTCACTTTAATATCGAATGATAAAATCCTTTACTGTCAGTTTAGCCGTTATCAGATTTTACTAATGAACACGCCCTTCGATTTCAAAACAAGAAGTAACTTTTCAATATGCCTGCAGCTGGTAGCCACAGGCGTCAATGTAAGATAATGTTTCAATCTAAATTTCTGCATCGATTGTTTAAACTTTTGGAGGATTTTTTTTTTGTGAAAGATACTTAAGTTTGTTCAAGTTATGTTAAAAAAGGAACAATTAAAAACTAGATTTGCAATTGCAAGCAATAGCCGATGTCACCTCAGACTCCTCATTCGATGATTCCATTTTATTCGCAGACTCAAAATCTACCCAGAAATTAATTTTTGTTGAAATCCGACAATGCTTAAATTTTGAGGTATTTTGGCGGCCATCTTGGAAATGGCGGTCATTTTGAGTTTTTTCAAAACGCACAGCATTCAATTTCAGATGGTGTTTATACTTTGTGCAAAGTTTGAAATCAATTGGTCCAGCCATTTAGAAATAATTGCTTGGACAAGAATTATCCAATAATAATAAGAAGAAGAAGAAGCAACGTAGAATAACAACATGTCATCCCGACAAAGCCTGGGGTGACATAAAAATACTTGGCAGATTTTTAGGAGTCGAGATCCAAAGATATAAAATATTGCACAATGATAAGCATGAACATGAAGCACGTAGTTGTACTTTATGGTTTTTGGATAATCGAAATCTGAATTTCGCAAACAAAGATAAAGCCACTCCGTCAATATGCATAATATTATTTTCAAGAAAAAGTAGTACTACAATATTTGGGAAAATGAATCTGGAACTGTTTAAAAATTTATTAAATGGACAAATTTTAACAAAATTTTGGATCAAGATAGTTATGCCTCTCAGTAATGAAATATTAGTTTTTCTGAAAATTAAAATCTTTGAAAAAGGACCAAATTATACTGATTTCAAACAAAAAAGAGTAGGAGAAATAAACTTAGTATACTGGAAAACATTATGTGGACATTTTGACAGACTATGAACCTATTAAAACGTAGCCTGTGAGAAAACAGACCGGCACTGTGGCGTTTTTCGTAAATGACAACACAAACTCGGATTTCAAAATTTAAAGGATTATCAAAAATCGTGCTCGAAAGTACCCAAGTGAATATCCATCTTAAAAATGACTTAAACACTGACAGGACCGTTAATTTTATGGCAAAACACAGTCATGAAATTGTTTCGTTTTGAAATTGCGTCTTATGGTGAAAATTCATCTGTTGAAATGTCATAAAAATTGATTATTTCCCCTCTATTCGAACTCAACCTACTACATGTACAACTTTCACGTAAAATACACACACGAATTTTAATTGGTGTGTTACCTTTGTATTAGCAACGTTGATTGTGTCCATGAAACAAGACTATTTGAAAAAAAAATTCTTCACGGATTTAACACAAATCCTGCAAATTTGCGTTTTATTGGTTAATACTGCACTTAACCTGATATTTAAAATTATCTGTTTCCAGATTTTGACGCTATACTTCCTACGAAAGACGAAAGGAAATTCATACTACCTCAACCGGAAGCAACTTATCCTACATTAGTCTCAGTCTCAGGATTTGATGGCAAGACTACAGAAAAATTGCTCATGAAGTTCCTAAAAGCAATTTATAAAGCAGACATTGACAAAATAGTTTTGGGCAATGTAGAAGGTACAGCTATGGTTATGTTTAAGACACAAACAGGTAACTTTTGAAAAAAAAATCTCTATTGTGTGCGTTTGAAGGTAGAAACAATTGCTCCAGTATCATTAGCGAGACTAGCTGCATATCTGCCCCGCTGGGTAAAATAAATGTCGCCAAACCCCTTAAATAGCAAAGCAGTATTAATTTATTTTGATGTGTATTCTAAAACATCCTCATTGACAACTTCTAACTAGAACTCATTGACGAAATACAAGATATATTGTCTTTTAAATTCATAATTACATATAGACGGCAACTGATCAAATAAGTGCATTTTATGTAAAGAAAAGATAATTTTGAGATCAATATACCTTTTCTGGTCCATGTTTGAACTTCAAAGGCATTTGCAAGCTGTCAAGTGGTGTACTGTTAAATTGGGAGCTGTTAAAGGGTTTCGAAAGCATCAAGTAAGCAACATCACGCATTATCAAGTTCTCTGTAAACCTTCAACTTTGACATGTGAAAAGTTTAACTATCCCAAGTGGAGAAATATACGTTATAGAAATGACATCGAGAACTCACAATAAAATTGCTAGTCGAAAAGTTTCCCGCCACAAAATACTTCTGAAAATTATAACATTCGAAACGTCATATATTTTCTTTATATTGAAAATTTCGAGTATAATTTATGTATTCGAGAGTGGCAGAATTGAAGTATACTTACAGATGTAGATTTAAAACTACCATATTACGTGCATTACAAATGTTTTTTAGATATAGCCAAACTGAAAGAGGAGTGCAAGAAGAAAAATCTAAACGGTCGATGTCTAAAGATGGATTCGATACCTCTGACAAAATGTATTATTGTTTCTAACGTCCAAGACGGCACCACGAGAGGTCACATACTTTCTCATTTTTCCGATAAGAGAAACTCTGGGATAGAAGGAAAGGTTGAGAAAGTGATCTCATATTCTCAAGATAAAACCTTTATTGTTCACTTTTTTGACACTGATGGTGAGTAAGTAAAGTATTAGACAGTGCATTACTGTAGACAAAAAAATGATACCTTTCAAGATATTGCGTTCATCCTGATGTCTTGCAAGATATTGCTGTATCAAAGTCTTAATTTAAAGATTAAATAGCATTTTTTGTATACTTTTTTGAATTTCGAATTTTTCCTTTTTGTCAGTTTTTGTGTAGTTTTGGTTATTTTCTTGAAATTTGCATTAAATATAGTGAAAATAGAAGGTATGGGTAGTTTTCCCGCACGCACATGCAACTAGGGATCTCTGTACTGCATTGACCGTGTTTTTCTCTATGAAGTTTATCTACTATGGATTGCGGCTAAGCTTTTGTATTACGACCAGACTGTCCAACATCCTCAAAGTATCCCCCTGCCAATCATTTAGACATGTGCTCAGTCAGCACTGAAAACGGTATTCAAGAACCAGTCCGGTTTTCTGGGCCTAGGAGCAGTCGATGGATGATATTAAATTGGGTTCATATTATTAAAGGTACTGAAAATGTGAAAGGTGGGTTTTTTTTTATTTATTTCGATGACGAATTTTCACTTTTTATTACATTTTGCGAAATGTATTTTTTCGCAGTATGTCAAGCTATTTCTACATTTGACGTTAATTAAACGTGGCCAGCCTCTGTTGGAACCTTACACTACTCATTGTAGAAAACACTGCATATGTGTGTATTGAACTTTCTTTTTCTTCTTTTGTCATTTAAGACGACGGCACAGAAGAGTCCAGCCAACTTTTTCTGACTTCAAATTTCATCCAGACTTTCGAAATCGCCGCAATCTCATGGAGGTTACTTGTTTCTTTCATGCAAACAAGAAAAACAAGTTTTCCTCCTTTTTCTTTTCTGTGCCGTGCCCATGTTTTGTCTTTGTTTCTCTGCTTCTCTGATTTTGCTATTGTCCTTGGATTGTTCGTTTTAGGCGGGTAGTTTAGTTCTCACTAACTTTACCTTTCCACAAGTATGAGATTCAACTGTCTATGTAATCTTATCAGCACATGTCGTATAACTTCTCCACCTAATCATGGGTCACTTTTATGTTTCATCTCGACATTTCCTAAAGAGTTAGACAGCATATACGACGTTTAATTGTTTAAGTGAGTAATATTGAAGAAAATTCATAACGAGAAACAATATTGGGTCATTGGTACTTTATATTACTTAATATTTTGAATGTAATGACGATATTCTGTGTCCTTAAAACTTATCTCTCTTCAATGCAGATAAAATCTAAACGTTTTGAAGACCATCAACTCACAGATGTTTAAAACTGATAGAGAACAAAAAACCAAGATGATCTAAATGTAAAGCCAAAATCAGCTAAAGACAGAGCTTTGCATGAGGGAGCACTCCTTAGTTTCCAACAAAATTTACAAATTTAAGATATTGAAAGGTTCCAAATAGAATCAACTTTCGGATCAGTTCCGAAGTACTGACTACTGGGTTGGTGAATACCTCGGGGACTAACAGTCCACCAGCAGAGCAGAGACATCGACCCAGTGGTAACAAAAACTAAATACCGAAGTTACTGTGAATTTTAGTTTCTGCATATGCGCATTTCGACAACTTATGTCTCTTCTAAATCTAAACGTTTGGAAGACCATTATCTCAAAGATGTTACAAAATACGTCCCCAGATATCTTAAAACGAAATTGATAACTCACATTTCTAGAAAAAGCTACAGATTTTCTAGTTTTTATACAAGTGATGCAGTTAAACGTTTACATGACAAGAAATCATACAGTTAGACTAAAAGTAAATAGCTAGTTGGAATTTATTTATCTTCTCAGTGGAAAAATAGTTAAGTATTATTGCATGAATACAGGGAAATATTGTCCCAACTAGAATTTTAAATTGCACGAGGAAATATAAACAAATGTTCATGGAATTACCCATTTATTGTATAGCTAGAAATTCTGTTAATAAGGAGATTT
>MJUU01013855.1:76701-119354 GCA_002080025.1 Modiolus philippinarum | reverse complement strand
TATTTAGTTATTTGTTACCACTGGGTCGATGCCTCTGCTGGTGGACTCTTAGTTCCCGAGGGTATTCACCAGCCCAGTAGTCAGTACTTCGGTGCTGACCCGAGAGCCGATACTATTTGGAACATTGCAATATCTAAATTTTTGTAAAATTTTGTTGAAAACTAAGGGGTATCTCCCTCATGCAAAGCTCTGTCCTTAGCTGAATTTGGCTTCACATTTAGATCATATTGGTTATTTGTTCTCTATCAGTTTTAAACATCTTTGAGTTTATGGTCTTCCAAACGTTTAGGTCTAATCTGCACTGAAGAGACATAAATTGTCGAAATGCGCATATGCAGAAAATAAATTCACAGTAACTTCGGTATTTAGTTATTTGGTGCTTACAGGGAAACCATGTCAAATACAGAGAATCGTATTTTGAGACATTGCTACGAAGAAATGTTAGATAGTTCTTTTTTAAAAATTACTGGATCATTTAAATGAAAGGCATTTATACGATTTCATTTTCAAGATGCACAGTACTGTCAGAGAGTTCATAATGAGTGTAAGTGAAATTAACTCTGTTTTCATAAGTCATCGAAATGCTTTTTTTTTATAAATATACTTATGATATATTATCCTGAAAACCCTGTTAATTGCATATATATATATACCATATATTAGTACATAATATTCTCATTAAGTTAAATACAGAAACAGGTAGTTTTATGTCATTGATCTCCATCTTTAAATGTGGCCAAGAACAAATAGAGTATGAATTTCATTTTTATTCTTGAATGTAGACTCTACTTGGATTTCAGAGAAAGATTGAGTAAACCGTCAAAGGAGTAGGGGCAATAAGGGCCGCCGTATTTAGCCTGAAAAATAAATTTGGTTGAATTCACAGAATTTTCTTATTGAAATATTCTGTAGGTATGGCTTTTCAGTAAACAGTAACAGTTCTCAAATATTGATGTATAATTACTGAGTTTTTGAGTGAAGAAGAAGGGACAAATTGAAGATATTGTCGACAAAATGACAAATTTGACCAATTTTAACTACTTTTTCTGTATAGGAAATATAGAGCACATGCAAGAACCACAAAATTATTCATTTGTACCAATAAGTGAGTAAAATATCTAATTGGTACTTGAATGTGCTCGATTTTTCCGATCAGGAAAACTGTACAAAAATCTGCCAAATTCGGTATATTTCTATGAATACTCTCAAAAGTAACCTTTTCATGACGTCAGAACTGTATCTATTGTGACGTCATTGGTTCTAGCTTTAGTATTTTTTCTGTAAATAGGATCTCAACTTTGAAACAAACATGAAATAAAATCTTGAGGTGCAACTTAGAAATTCACTGGAATCTTGGACCAAATCAACACCTTATCACACCTTATCCTTTAAAACTAACTCAGTTATTACACAAGAGTTAAATAACCTTTAGTTAGTAATTACTTATTTCTAGCAGAAAAAATTGATGGGTGTTCCATGGAACACTTGTGTCGCCTGCACTACAGATGAGCCATTTTAGCCCAGTAAACCTCTAAAATCTGTATTATCTATATTATCAGGTGTATGCCTAGATTATGAGAAAAACATATTTTGCAAATTTGTTTGGAATATGAATTCTTTTTTCGAAGAAATTATTCAGATTAACAAACTTAATAATCAAATGAGCTATGTTGGCTTGGCAAACCTCTAAAAGCTGTAAAACAAAATTTTTAGTATACTGTGCATAACCAGATCTGATAAACAACATACTGAAAGTTTGGTTGGAATCTGACAGACATTTTCGAAGGAGATTTACAAACAAATTAACAAATGAGCTATTTTAGCTCAGTGAACCTCAAAAATTTGAAAATTCTAAATTTTAAGTATCAAGTGCACAAATATGTCAGTTGAACAACATACACTGAAAGTTTGGTTGGAATATGACTTATAGCTTAAATTGAAGGAATTCCATATTAATAAACCAAATTAACAAATGAGCAATTTTGGCTCAGTGTACCTCTTACATCTATAAATTCAAAATTTCAAATATTAGATGCGCAATTAGATCAGATGAAAAAGAAATCCTGCAAGTTTAGATAAAATCTGACTTATAATTATGATGGAGTTGTGGATTTAAACTAATACGATTAAAAAATAAGCTATTTTGGCTCAGTGAACCTCTGTGAAATCAAAATTCTAAATATCAGTTGCACAAATAGGTCGAATGCCACTGCTGGTGGACTGTTAGTCCCCGAGGGTATTCACCAGCCCAGTAGTCAGTATTTCGGTGCTGACCCGAAAGCCGATTATTTTTGAAACCTTCCAATACCTAAATTTCTGTAAATTGTATTGAAAACTAAGGAGTATCTCCCTCATGCAAAGCTCTGTCCTTAGCTGATTTTGCCTTTGGCTTTTGATTTAGATCACTTTGGTTATTTGTTCTCTATCAGTTTTTAAACATCTTTGAGTTTATGGTCTTCCAAACGTTTAGATTTTATCTGCACTGATGAGACATAAGTTGTTGAAATGCGCATATGCAGAAAGTAAATTGACAGTGACTTCGGTATTTAGTTATTTATACACCAGGTGAACAACATTTCCTGAAAGTTTGGTTGGAATCAGACCAGACGCAGTACGACGCTGGACGACGACGTAAGACGACAGATAGTAATCCCTATGTGTCGACTCTGTTTACAGTAGGCGTCACAAAAACCACAACCCATAACAACAATACAAATAGTTATTATATGCATCAATTGTATGTAGGTCATAAGATTTAAGTGTATTCTGTATATTAGTAATAGTCATTATTTGACATGAATAAAAAAACGAAGTTAATGTTAATTTAGTTTCTGCATATCCACATTTCGACAACTTATGTCTGTTCAGTGCAGATCAAATCAAAACATCTAAAATCATAAATAGAAAAGCCAAAATCCAGCTAAGGACAAAGCTGTGAGTGAGGGAGATATTCGTTAGTTTAAAGCAACACTTTGAAAAATTTAGATATGGCAAGTCAAATTAACTCGGTTTTTGGGTTAGCACCGAACGGTACTGACTACTTGATTGGTGAGTAGAGTCATCGGCCCAGTGATGATAAATAACAAAATACCGAAGTTACTGTGGAAGTAGTTTTATTCGTTGACACCAATTTTCATGGTTTTCGCAAATAGCACTATTTCATGGCTGCTTTAATTCGTGTTTTTTAGTTCTGTGCATTACAACTCTAGGGTAAAAAATACATTTCGTTGGGAACTTGATTTCGTTGTTTTAGCGAACCACGAAATCCACGAAAATTGGAACCCCACGAACAATTGTACTTTCACAGTATTAATTTAGTTTCTGCATATGGACATTTCGACAACTTATGTCTCTTTCAGTGCAGATAAGATTAAAACATCTGGGAGTCCATAAAACGAA
Source organism: Modiolus philippinarum (assembly GCA_002080025.1). Lineage (NCBI taxonomy): Eukaryota > Metazoa > Mollusca > Bivalvia > Mytilida > Modiolidae > Modiolus > Modiolus philippinarum. The sequence continues at coordinate 115,955 of MJUU01013855.1, read as the reverse complement.
ATACACGTAAAAGCTAACTGAGATCAACTAACCGATAGGATCTTAAAAGAAAAGCCAAAATCCAGCTTAGGACAGAGTCAGATACTCTTAAGTTTTAAACAAAATTTTGTAAAATTAAGATATGGCAAGTTCAAAATAAAATTAGTTCTCGTGTCTGCACTGAATTATTGACTACTGGGTTGGTGAGTACCCTATATAAAATGGCATTTCCCAGTCAGCATGTAAATGTTGGGCCAACGTTGGCCCAACGTATCACGAAGCGTTGGCCCAACGTTGTAATCATACGTTGGCCCAACGTATAAGTGCAAAGTGGGCCAACATTGGCCCATCATGTTGGCTCAATGTTGGGCCAACGTTGTAAGGCTTTTTGTACTACGTTGGCAGAACGTTGGCCCAATGTTGATAATATATTGGCATAATGTTGGCCCAACGTTGTAAGTTTTTTTTTTCTATGTCGGCAAAAGGTTGGCATATTGTTGGTAATATGTTGGTTAAATGTCGGCACAGTATCATTGTCTCTGCCAATTTCCCCCTGAGGTTAATCCGTCCTTTGTCAATCCGATTCCATCTCAGTTTGCTCCAGTCTTTCCCTCTGAAAATATAAAAATTAAAGTGAAAATAAAACATTGAATGTCATTTCATTTTCAAGAAGTTTAATTGTTAGTTCTAAATTTTCTCTGTATATATATAAATACTTAATTTTATTTAATTTACTAAAAACACAAAAAGGTAAAAAAAAAAGATGACTGTTAGAAAGAGATAATGAAAATACTTCTGGGTTTCGTCCTAATTATAATGAAATACATGTTACAAGTATTGGTATAATTGACACAGTTATTGTAAATAAAAACACGTGAATAAATGATAAAACTTACAAATATTATAATAAATTCGAACTTTTCTGTCTTCATATTAAACTATCTAATAATTATTAGAAATGAAGAAATACTTACTTGTCTTTCTCCTTCGAATATTCTAAGGTACACCACTTATAGCCAGTTACTATGACAACCGAAAATTTTGATGTGTAAATGCCATATGTTTGACCTCAGGGCAATTAAAACTTTACATTTTCAGAGAACACATGCTGACACCGAAACAGGATATCCAATTCGTTTTGGTCAATTATCATCAAATATATATTTAATTCTCACTTTTTAAAGTATTACTAAAGAATAAATTACATGTACAAATAATAAATTTCTTGAATAATCTGCAATTAGAGAAAAGCTATTAAAATATTTTGTAATCAATGAATTATATAAATGTCCCAACATTGGCCCAACGTTGGGCCAATGTATCTAGACGGTAGAAATGAAGAAAAAAATCTATACTGACATATTAATATTAATATCAATATTAATATAAAAGTACATCCTTTAACTGATGTATTAATGCCATATATACCTGAAGAGGAATATATATTGTAACATTCTTGGCATACGTTGGTCTAACATTGGGCCAACGTTAGGCCAATGTTGTCTTTAAATTTCAGTAAAATATAGTTTTCTTCATAGACAGTCGAATATACTAACTATGTTTTTAAAACAAAATTCGTTCAACTATTTTGAACCGGATGACACAATTGGTAAAAATGGAAAAGGGTATTGACAGAATCATAGATTTAACATTGGGCCTACATTGGCCCAACGTTGGAAAAGTGCATATGTTTAAAAATCAAAATGTTTGCAAAATACTCTGCTTGCACATATAACTGATCTATCTAAATTCTATCATTCCCAAAAAATGTTGAAAATATTAATTTAAATATGACAATAAAAATCAATGCCTATGTTGGACCAATGTTGGCCCAATGTTGTCTTGCCAACACTAACGTATTGCCAACCTTACTACCAATTGCCAACGTTGGCCCAACGTATGCTTGCTGACTGGGTTATTGTTAATATTAATATCATTAACTACTGACGTATAACAATTTTATAATTTAGATTGTATTCTATACGTAGTATAAAGCAATAATTAATAAATACATTCACACTTCCTATTGACTATTTCTATCAGCTGATCCACTTTCAGCCAAGCAGTATTCCTCCTGTACACCTGCTAATCAAATAAAACATATTTAACTCATGTATCTCGAATAACACTTAAACATCTTACTGTAATTTTTGTAATACAATTGCACTTTGTTGGAATTTGTGTTATAGAAAAGAAAATAATAAGGATATGATGAAATACAGTATATATTATTTCGTGTAAATACTTTAATTGTATTGTTAATTGGTAATCATGTATATTGGTTGGTCAGGAGAAACTTTAGCCTTAATGTTTTAGAAAGCGGCAAAACATATTCCTTTGACAAAAATATGTGCATTTGCCTTTTAACTGAGAAGAAATTTGTTATATAATTTCTTAATCTTTTGTACATGCCCACGTTACTGTTCGGGCAATATAAAAACATTTTGCTTATTAATCGATGGCCTCCTAACAGAATCATTGAACTAATGATAAAGTAACTTATATTTGTATAATGTTATACATTTGATGCAGTTATATACTTCTTGTATGTTTTTTTTCTCAACATTTTTTTTGACATTCAGTGTTTTATATCCTAAGCGAGAGTCTATTGTTTTAAAAACGAAGAAAGTATTTTGAGGTGTTTTGTGTTCTAAAAAGGTAATATAAATAAAGAACAATAAGTTTACTTCACAAAAGATACAAAGGTGTGATTATGAAATTTATTATAAGATGCGCCAATTATACAAGTAAGAGGGCCAACAGCATGATGATATGAATGATGAGTAATTCATCAATTCTGTTAGTCTGTTAGTCCCCGAGGGTATTCACCATATATTTCTATTGGAAACCTTACAATATCTAAATTAATGTAAATTTTGTTGAAATCTAAGGAGTATCTCCTTCATGCAAAGCTCCGTCCTTAGCTGATTTTGGCTTTACATTTAGATCATATTGGTTATTTGTTCTCTATCATTTTTTAAACATCTTTGAGTTCATGGTCTTCCAAACATTTAGATTTCATCTGCACTGAAGAGACATAAGTTGTCGAAATGCGCATATGCAAAATTTAAATTCACAGTAACTTCAGTATTTAGTTATTTCTAACAAACACTAAAGAGTAATTCTTGTCCTCTTCAACAGGAAAAACAATATCGAATCCAACCTGTTTTATAAAGAACAAAATACAGAGAATTTTGTTTCTGCAATTGGCCAATTCGACCTCCAGTGCAGATCAAAACATTTGGAAATCCATATTCCGAAATATATGTACAAGCTGATAGACAACAAATTGTTATTGGGATCTAAATAGAGAAGTCAAAATCAGCTAAGGACAGAGCTAGGCAAGGAGGAGATACTCTTTAGTTTAAAACTTAATTTTCTTTAATTGAGATATTACAGTTTCAAAATAAAATCGGTTGTCGGGCCAACACAGAAGTACTGGCCACTGGGTTGGTGAATAACCCCGGGGATTTACAGTCTACCAGCAGTGGCAGGTGAACATTTAAAATATACTTATAATCCTTCTTGAACATTACAAATAATTGCAAAGTTTCGTGCTAAATTCGTCTTCTCATTCTAATGTGAAATAGTGTTTGAAAACGGTAGGTTTGATTTTGGATACTAGTAATCAATGTTGCTGATCTTGGGTTTCCGACTGTTGAATAAATATTTTTTTTGTTGGGTGTTATATGGTTATATGGTTTAATTTATCGTTGTTCGGACATTGTTGTTTTTTTTATCAATTGTCGGTTTAATATTTTCATTGATGTTTACAAACTTTGTGTTTAAGTGTCGACTTAATGTATATAATCGCTGTTGGAGCAGCATAAGACCAATGTTGTGTTTTAACCGTTGCTTTTACTTCTTTAATGGTTGCTTGAGCAACGTTGGGACAACTTCATTACTTCATTATTGTATGGAAAATAAGTATGTAATTCATTGTTGCGGGGCCAACTTCAAAATAAGTGACATCTTCAGTAACTACGGTATATAATTATTCAAACGAGATATAGAGAATAATGGTGGTTTTGAAGGTCATGACAGAAAATATCTCCGTATCGCGGCAAGTCCGATAGGACGAGCTGTGATACTATTTATATTTTCTGTCAAGACTTTCAAAATTACAATTATTATTTTTTATCGGCAACGTCACAAGAGTCATGATGTCATATTCATGACGTTATTACCTGATATTTTCTTGTATCAGGTCAGTAAGGAGATACTGACAATATCAGTCAGTAAGATCAATGAGAAAAATGTACATATTGCCGATAAATGTCGGATAACAGTGTTTGTAAATGCACTTTGCTCGATAGGTTGTCTGTTATGTTATAATTGTTGACGACCCCGCATCCATAACCAAAAGTCAAGACATGGATGTAGCGTTGTTCAACATTTAGCAAGTGAATTCCGCTTAAACATGTAATAAGAACCATCTTGAACTTACTATGAAGTAAGAATATTTGCTCTTTGTTGAAGGCCTCGTGATTACTTGAAGACGAAGAACAACAATGAAAGCGTTGTTCCATTTGTTTAATCTTACCATGCATTTATAGGGAGTTTGTCCCATGTACATTTACTCCATATCAATTCATGTTCATCGAACAAACGATAAACTCTTAGTATACAATATCATGTAAATGGTCACTACACAATTTTTTGATAAATTGATCACAAACAAATTATCAAATTACCGAAGTTACTATTAATTCAATTTCTACAGATGCGCATTTACATTATAGCAAATACACTCACAATTTAATACGCATAAAAGGATAGATCTATTTTAATTAAGCTAGGAAACTCATTTTCTTTCTTGGTCACATTTGATTTTTTTCTGCAGAGAATTTTGTGTATTATTCTCGCATGAAAACGTGGGTTTCCAATCGGAATCGGAATACTTGTTTAAATTCAAAATTAAATTGCGTTACAAAAACAGTTTTCATGTTATCGGAAAACGCAATTATAATTTTAGCTGATGAGCAACGAGTAACGCAATCGCAAACTGATATTTAAAGTTCAGCCAATCAAACGAAAGCCGCAATTAGGATTTTAGGGGAAACAAAATAGTTTATAGCATAATGCTAAAATTTTTAAAAAGTGAAATTCGGAAGCTGTATGGTTAGAATGGAGGAACCGGACGGAGTAATAAATGCACTGTAAGGAAAGCTGTCTTAAGTCCAATTGTTGGTGTGCACTACTGTATTTGGGCTTCCTACCTCTTTGTAGAACAGAGTCAAATGTGTTTCTGTCTTGTTAGTGCGACTCAGCTCATTTTGTTCACTTTGAATTTCAAAAGTCGTTAGTTCAGGACATTTTAAAAAATATTTTTGATATATACTGATTATCAAAAGCAACACACCACTAACGTGTATTTTTAAGTATCTTAAAATTCAAAAGCCAATATCTCTTCAAATACTCTTCTGAACATGTTGAAATTTTTGCACATTGTTTCTGTGTCCATGCTAACAAAGTCCTGAAAAATGGAAAATTTTTGATTTCTCTATTTCAATTTCTGAAAAAATCCCCTTTTCACCCAAAAATGCAAAAGTGATTTAAAACAATGAAAATTTAACCATGTAACCCTTTTTGCTCCTAACTCTAAGACATGGACAGGAATAACTGTTTTGGTAACTCTGTACAATAGAAATTTACAACAAGGCCATTATAAGGAAAGCAATTCTGTGACTTTTGTTTTGGTGCACTTTCCAAACAAATTATTGCTGTTGCTTCCTTGTTGAATTTGGTGTGACAAAAATTGGCTTGTTTGTTATCGACCGTTGGAATTTTATAAAAATACATAAGGAATTTATTAAGTTTAAAAATTTCAAAAGTTGGACGGCATGAAACAAGTGGTGCGTTTCTTCTGATGTTCAGTATAGTTGGTTTGGCAAAAAAAACTTAATATCCCAAAACTGCATGTTTTTAATTGCAATCTATGCGATCAATGTAATTTTCATATAGTTTTTGAATTTATTTAAAGGTGTGCAATACTTAAAATCCATGTGATTTTAAAATACTTAAAGATACTTTTAAAAACACGACAAAAGTATTATTTTTACATAGTTTGGTAATATATATACTATCACAAACGTATTTTAATCTGTTAATGTTCTGACCAAAATCAAATGTGGCGGATTTGAAAATTCTCTATTTGAAGTTCTGTTTGGGAAATATACTTACCAGTTTTTTTACAGGTTATTTATACAGCTAATATGGACTAAAGCTATTGTGATGGATATGAAAATTAACCGTTTTTATGTTCCTTTTTAGTAATATGGCAAATCTGATCGGTATGAAAAATATCAATTTTCATGTTTTATGTGGGTAAAATGGACTACAGCACATGTATTTGATTAGAAAAAAAAATTCTATGGCTGTATTCTAATATGGATTAAAGCAATTGAGCCGGGTTTGAAAAATCTTCTATTACGGTAATATGGGCTTAAACAGATGTGACAAGAATGAAAAATCCCAATTTTAATTATCTATTTGGATAATATTGACTAACCCACTTGTGGCAATCATGAAAACATCCTTTTAAAGTCTCATCATAGTTACCTATGAAAAGAACTTTATCCAAATAGAGACAATAAATACCAATTAGGATAAACAAGTAGTTATTTGCAATTATATTTTAGAAGTTAAATGGCGCTTATCTTACATAGCAATTATAAATTTATTGGGTTAAAGCTCTCAGAAATATACATCTGTTTTCAAAAAATGATCATGAATTTGAAGCGGGTCGATTAATAGCTGAAAAAACTTCAGTCTCTGTGTTTTAGAGACAACTTAATCTTAAAGGAGTTTACAAATATTCTATCTTGTTTCTCTGAATAAAAACTTTATCTTCATTCGTATAAATCAAACTGTAATAACATAAGGTAGATGGACACTGTTACGTTGCGCTTCACAATTCACTGACAAATCTTAAAAAATCAAAAGTTGAATACGGTGAAGGTTTGATTTTTCTTTCCGGAACAGTAGTTTGACAGCTTTTTCTTTTTCACGTCATATATTCACTGATAGATTTGAAACTCCACTTTGCTGCGAATCAGCTCGCTGTCTCGCATGTTTAATCCTTAAACTTTGTAAAAAGGCATGGTGACATAAACATTTCTCGTTGTAACCAATAGATCGTATCATAGAATATCTATTTTTAAAAATGTATATAAAATTCTCATGCCAGAAATACTATTTTCTTTTAAGCTAAAATATCTGTTCCATATTTTCCCCGTGCATTCTATGTTAATTTAGGTGAAAATAAGGCTAAAATGTGCAAAATTTGATCTCAATTCTTGGGAAAATAACAAGTACGATGATGCACTTTTTATTACAGATTTCAGTTTGGTAAGATAGGCTCTTCAGTTGTACCGACTTTAACAAAATCCCATGAATACGAATATTACTGTCTATTTAATTTGAGATGGATAGGTTTTGATTATCTAATGAAAGAAGTATTGAGAAAAAGTCAAGTAAACATGACTTTAGACATTCTCATGAGCTTTCACTCTTTGATAATGTGTCAAATACTTTGAATTGGGGAATTAACAACGGTTTTTGAAATTACAATATCTTTGCATATGTGTGCATTCTAAAAGAAGGAAAAAGTTCTCATTTCCATCGGTAAGTGTTTTTCCGCATGAACAGGTGACACCCAACCAAAATTCTGGATGCGATCTCACGATTTTGAACAAAGCAATATAGGCTTACAATTACTAAATAAAAAGCCAGATAAGCAAAATAATTGGATGATGAAAGTAGCTTTGTACACGACAGTGTCCAGTTGTTGCTTTACTAAACGAACTTGAAAAGGAATTTTATCACCCACAAGTGATGCATAAAACAGCTTTATAACCAATCAAATAGTCCAGTATTTAGTCCAGCAGTGTATTAGACTTGTAGCAATACTGCGATTAGACCGTAACATGTTCTATTTGGGTAATATGAACTAAAGCAAATGTGAACCTCTTTATTTCAGTGTTCTATTTAAGTAGAATGGACTAAGGCAAATATGAATCTCTCATTTACATGATCTAGATGGGAAATATTAACTAAAGCATATATGACGAATACGATAAGTTTTCTTCATAAGCTTTATTTGGGTAATATGGAATAAAGCAAATGTTAGGGTATGGAAAACCTCTGTTTAAATGCTCCGTTCGTAGAAATTGTGGCGGATATAAAAAAATTGAATTTTCATATCATAATTTGGCAATATATGAACACCACTAGATTAGATGAGAATGAAAAATCAAATTACATGAGCTGTTTGAATTGGGAAATTCATAAACTGGAGCAAATGTGAAATTCACTTCAAAAATGATCTTTATTTCATTTTAGGTATTATTTATGAAACATTGCATCCGCGCTCATCTGTACCTTAAGTAAGATTGTGTTTTCTTATAGTAGATTGCAAATGAATTAATGTTTCTAAAACACAATCCTTAAAATGTTACATCTATGTACTGTCATTAAAACATGAAGGGAAGAAAGACTTTAGGGGACGCCAGAATCAGCCATTATTCAGGATTTGAAAAGTCATTTTCACGGGATTCTGGGATCGTAAATCTCAAGCTAATTTGGATAGGTTATCCTTAATTTCTGAATTGTGAATTACGTTTCTGATTTGCAAACGAAAATTTATTTTCGAACTAAACTAATTCTTCCGACTTTGGAGTATTCAGTTTCCACAGACACACACACACACACACACACACACACACACACACACACACACACAAACACACACACACACACGCATAGAGGAAAACAAAATAAAAATTAGAACAAGCGTACAAAGCCTAGTTTCAGTACTTTTTTATTTTCTTATCGGCACTTTGATTTCCATCTCCTGTCAATTTAAAGCGTTAAATAATTAAGTAAAACACATACAGTATTATTCGGATTTTTTATCTCTATTTTTGTAGAATGCAAAATATCAAGATTTCAAATGCTTTTTTTAACGATATTCTATTGGGACTTCTTCAGACAGTATATAAGAACAACTTTTGAACATGTATATTTTACAAGATTCAAATATTACCTTGTTGACTCCGGCGACGTTTGGAACATTTGAACACAAAAAACGGAATGATGATGATGATGATGACGCCGCCGGCGCCGCCGGCGCCGCCTAGAACTCCGACCATCACTTGTTTGTCACTCCCTGGTGCAGCTGTAATAAAAAGTTAAGAAAGGGACATATGCTTGATGTTTTCGAATTATGACATACATATTTGAGGTCACAAATGTACAATGTTGTAAGTAAGTCATTGCTACATGTTTAAAGACAGTATTTCTACTCTCAGAACGGCAACGTGAAAGGCAACCAAAATCGATAAATAAACAGTGAGGCTTTGTTGGAGAGGATGGATTTCATCAAGATTTAGAAAAAAACATAATTGATTTTCAATACTTGTAGTATTAAAAATCCTGTGGGGACAAATATTGGATAAAATTGATATGTAATACAAAGATATGGAGAAAACATATATCACATTTATCTAACACCGTAGATTGGATATTGTTTTTGTGTTAACTAATCATCCGTTGTTTGTCTTTTTATTATTTATTTATTTATCAATTGATTTTGTAATTTCTTATAATTTTAGCTAATCATCTGTTGTTTGTCTTTTGGTATTTATTTATTTATCCATTGATTTTGTAATTTCTGTGTATACACCTAACGTTAATTTTTTTTTCTATCTAGGCCATGTCTTTGATGTTCTTATTACAGGGTTTTAGTTGGAGACAACAAAAGTGAGACGTGTCTCTGGTTCACGGTGATGTAATGTTCTTTTTTTTTTCACCCTCGCAAAAGGAGTTAACTCCGAAAATTTGGGCCTTTTCTTTCTTGTACATATATTTTTTAGATTTTAGTTTTATTTCATATTTTCATATTTTTGTTCTCCATGCACGACAGCTATACAAACCCTCTTATTCTGTCTAATTTATATGACATTAAGCTGTCTCGCAACATATATTTTTAATCACATTTATCTTCGGACTAAAATATATATTCGCTTTTAATATTGTATATGTATGTGTGTGTGTGTGAATATATCAATATCAGCGGCATATGCTAGTGTAAGAGCTACAGTAAGGTCAAACTCCTTGACCCCAAATTATTTCGTTATTTTTTTATTCTTCATAACGTCTTGTGATATGGTATTACCAATTTATAATTACATTCATTCTGCCTCGTATTGAAATCCCGGGGTTTGAATGGCTACGAGTACTTGCGATCATTTCCGTCACTGTGTTTTGTCAGTCAGTAAAACAGCAAAAGCACGCGAATACTTGACAACGACAAAAGTAAACAAAGATGGCGGAGTAATCTAGACAAGGAAACGATTTTCCTTAAATTATATTGCATGAACAATTGCATTCTAATTACGAAATTCAATTATTAGTATTGAATTCAATATTTTGTAGTTTTATTGTCGTGTAAAAGCGTGGACCGTAGCACATTTTCACATGAAGCGCTAGCGTGCTTCATTCAAAATGTGATACGGTCGCGCTTTTACACGACAATAAAACTACAAAATATTGCATTCAATTCTTGAATAAAGAACCCAAAGATGTTTTAAACTGTTCTATATATATAGAAAATGACATTTACCAATCAGCCATCCAACTTTTCTTAACCTCAGTTTTTTGTACAAGGAATTTTATTTCACTGTCTAATGACATGTCAATAGCAATTACAATTGAGTTGCTACCGGACACTAGCAATTTTAAAGTGAATAGGTGGAAACCAGCAGAAAAATTGTCCTGACTTGGCACAGGCTTTAAAAAAGAAATGGTGGGTCAAAACCGGTTTTATGGCATGCCAAACATCCCCTTCCATCTTGGTAGTTTCCGGTAGAAGCTCAGTGTTGAAAGGAAAGTCATCTTTAATTACAAACAAAGAATTTGTTATGGCTGGACATTTAGTAAATTGGACGTCGGAATAAGGTTATATCCATGCAAAATTTCATTGTTGATAAGTGAAAACATTGAACTAGCTTTTCTCTTTTCTACTGCTATTTGTTTCCATGGCATTGGGTTCATTTTGGCAAATCATACGGTGAAATTTATTACTATATTTGCCAGAATCTTTTATACAAAGAAGTTTAATCAAATTCATTAGCTTACAATTTTCTAGATTTTGACATCTCCCAACTCTATCGCTACTCAAGGGCGATATATTGACTAGTGCCAAACCTCCCCTTCCATCGTGGTAGTTTCCGGCAGAAACTCAGTGTTGAAAAGAAAGTCATCTTTAATTACAAACAAAGAATTTGTTATGGCTGGACATTTAGTAAATCGGACGTCGGAATAAGGTTATATCCATGCAAAATTTCATTGTTGAAAAGTGAAAACATTGAACTAGCGTTTCTCTTTTCTACTGCTATTCGTTTCCATGGCATTGGGTTCATTTTGGCAAATCATACGCTGAAATATATTTCTATATTTGCCAGAATCTTTTATACAAAGAAGTTTAATCAAATTCATTAGCTTACAATGTTCCAAATTTTGACATCTCCCAACTCTATCGCTACTCAAGGGCCTGTGGGCGATACAATGACTACTTTGATAAAGCTCGGTTACTTACAAATAGGCTACTTAAGCAAGGGTATGTTGCCCATCACTACAGAAGTTTTAAGGTCGACATCACGATCTTAAGGACCGCTATGGGATATCTGTTTCCCAGATGACAACCGATCTTTTTCTTTGCCACTAAAGCTTTTTTTTTTCCTCTACCGGATTAGACTTTAATACCGGAGTTGACACTTCCAACACGGCGGACGTCTTATAAGAATTGGGTCCATGTTGTTCATTTTTGTATATATGTGTGTCTTAATTTTCTTTTATGTGCCGTGCTCATGTTATGTCTTTGTTTCTTTGTTTTTCCGACGTTGCCATTGTCCTTGGATTGTTCTTTTTTGACTGACGGTTCGGTTCTCACTTACTTTGACTATATCCATGACAACGGGTCCCTTAACTCAAAATAGTTTCATTGGTAACATCTTCGTAGTACCATCTACTAGGAATCATCTTTTATTTTACGTTTTGTTTTATTTTAAATTATAGGAAAGTTTTAATTTTTCTTATCTAAACATACTAGCGGACATTTTTGTTACATTTTTTCCGATTCGGACACAATGAATTTCCCATCTTTTCGGCTAATACCCAAGATACGCTAATGCTTTGCAGCATTTCTGTAAAGGTACATAAATTCAAGTTTCTCTGAAAACAGGCGACAATATTTGAGGTGAATATATCACAATTGTCATCAGAGAACGAAAGATGAAAAAATTTGTAGACCGACACGAGGTTTAATGTCAACTTTGGTATTTTCTTATGACAAATAACTTATTAAATTGTCATATAACCAGTAAAAGTTCTGCTAATAAATGTGCAACGTATATTCTTTCAGATGTATTGCCATATTCAAAACAGTTCACAACATTTACCAAAAAACATCGGCAGTAGAATACCGAAGGAGCAAAGGAGAGAAATTTACAAAAATCGAAGTCCAAAGACATCAAAAACACACTTCTAGTATTTTACTTTCTTTGGTCTATTCAAGACAAATCATGTCGATTACAATCAAGAGTTAAATATTAAGCATTAAGTCACATAATCAAGAAAGCCAAGAATAAAAAAAAAGCTCCAAGCTATTGTTCTTAAATGTAAAACTGATTCAAAAATGTTCCTTTCTGTAATTTTGTTCTCATGAATATACCCTGTCTGGAATACTAAAACGATTTTGCTTTATTCCCAAGGCATTAAGAAATGTTTTCAACCATATATAATTTTGTCCCAACTAATTGATTCATGAATACATCCTCCAGTATAATTTTCTATTTTTCTGCACAAGATACCCGGTAAATATAAAACAATTTAAACATACTGCCCACTGATGAGGGTGTTATGGTAGATTATTACATGAAGAAAAAAATTAACACACATGTATATATGTTGTATGGACACCAATATTTTATGAAAGTTCATTGTTTCAGGCTTTATGACATTTTTACTTATAAGATAATTATGACCATGGAATATGAAATAAATCATCATGATAATTCAAATTTAATTAACCAGCTTTAACAATAAATATGAATAAAGATGTGTTAAATTTAAAGTTCAGGTTGTGTCAACAAATTTATCGCAGATGAAAATGAAAATTAACATTACAATTGTTATTTGTTATGTTTGGCATCATTGGTTAAGTTGCAACATTGTTCAGAAATCTGTTGATTACGCTTTGAGCTACATTATTAGAATAACTATGTCGGACCAGCACTAGAATTAGCTGGAGTACTAACAGCAGAACTTGAAGTTGTAGAGATAACGGTATTATTGCCTGGCAAATTAATGTTTTCAAGAGTAAAGTCATTCTGAAATAACGCTTGAATCTCCGGTGACAAGAAATCAATGTCTGGATAATCCTGTACATTCTGAATATTACTACAAAGGTTCCTTAGGTGCCACAGATACAGTACAAGTAGAAGCCAATTTTTATTTTCATTTAAGTTCCTGGTACAATCGTTTGTTAATGTTTTACCGATACAATTGGATATTTCTCTCTTCTTTTTGTCACTCAACCTACTAGAATAGTTTTTAATAGATAATTCGCTTTTATGCCCCGACACTCTCATAATATGACGCGATGCAATCCCAGCTTCATCCATCTCGGTAATGGTTGTTGCTTGGATTAGTATATACTGTCGATAATTTATCTAACTTCGAAATTTCTGACATCATTGTACTTAAAGTGTTTTTTCCTAACGGTACCCTTGTATACCAGTACTCTTCTTGCTCAAAACTATCACGTGGTTTTTGCCAAAACGCTTGATTCTCTGGATGCATCTTGCTTAAATATTTTTGAAATGATGCTACAGGACACATCGGGTCTCCTGGACGTTCGTACATTCTGCCCTCACCGATGGTGTCGTTTGGGTCATCTGAAGAAGTTTGGTTTTATTATTTTCATCCTGGACCTGAAAAAACAAAAAATGTGCTTTGTTTATTAATATTAATATTAATACTGCCATTTTTTTAACGTTGGAATATAATGAGGAGTATATACTCAGTATAAAGTGTGAAGTAATCTCATGTGCATTTGCATGTACTCCATATTCTCTAACATAATTATGCAATGGGGAATGTGTCGGACACAATATATAAATATTTATAATTGTATCAGGATGCTGATACACAAGTCTCCCAAACGAACTCCCAAATCAGACTTCAGAACAAGAAACTCCCTTCAACTTTATTCATTTCATAGCACTCTGATCTTTATCGCCTTTTTCCAAATTGTCATGACAATTTTCCGCATTCTGAAATTGTTGAGACTAGAAACCAACTCTCAATATGCAACATAACCTTTCCATGAAGTTTTGCTCAATTCTGAGCACTTTTAATTTTCCCGCCTTTTTGTGTTTCCATGGCAACAGTCGTCATTTTATTTTATTTTAGACTGAAAACAAATTCCCGGTATGCTATACAACCATTGTGTAAGTTTTCATGCAATTCTGAGCAGTTTTGATTTTCCCGCTTTTTTTTTGTTTCCATGGCAACGGTTGCTATTTTGATTTTTTTAAAACTAAAAATAAATTCCCTGTATGCTATACAACCTTTCTGTAAGTTTTCATGCAGTTCTGAGAATTTTTAATTTTCCCGCCTTTTTCCCGTTTCCATGGTAACGGTTGCCATTTTGAATTTTTTAAAACTAAAAACAAATTCCCTGTATGCTATACAACATTTCTGCAAGTTTTCATGCAGTTCTGAGAACTTTAAATTTTCCCGCCTTTTTACCATTTCCATGGCAACAGTGCAATTTTGAAAATCCCTATACCTTCCTTCACAACTACACATTGGTATCTATGTTCCTTTTAAGTTTCATTAAGATCTGATGAGTGGTCTCCGAGATCTGCCCTGGACAAATTGTAATACGAATTTTGTCAATCTCCCGCCTTTTTATGTTTTCCATGGCAACGGTGCCATTTAGAAAATCCATAGACCTTCTTGCACAACTAGACATTGGTATCTATGCTCATACTAAGTTTCATTCAGATCTAATGTGTGGTCTCCAAGATCTGCCCCGGACAAATTATCCCAAAATTTTGTCGATTTTCCCGCCTTTTTTGTCGTTTCCATGGGAACGGTGCCATTTTGGAAGTTCCCAGACCTTCCTGCACAACTAGACATTGGTATCCATATTCCTGCTAAGTTTCATCCAAATTGGACGAGCGATCTCTGAGATCTGCCCCGGACAAATTTTTGTCCGGAAAGAAAAAGAAGAATAATAAAAATAACTAGATTTGCAATTGCAAGCAATAGCTGATGTCGCGCCAGGCAGCCAATTCGATGATTCCATCTTGTTCGCAGCGTCAAAATCTACCTAGAAATCAATTTACGTTGAATTCCGACAACGTTGAAATTTTGACGTATTCTGGCGGCCATCTTTGAAATGGCGGCCATTTTGAAAATTTTTTTCGGTGCCTGCACTTCTCGCTATGGTGATCCAACTACATGCCAAGTTTCATTTGATTATATCAAACCGTTCTCTCAAAATAGTCCGGACAAAAATCATTGGAAAAACAATAAAAATAATAATAATAATAATAATGAAGAATAAGAAGAAACAGAACAATAACAATATGTCGCCCCGACTACGTCTGGGGCGACATAATAATAATAATAAAAATTTATAACTGTATCAGGATGCTGAAACAAAAATCTCCCAAACGAACTCCCAAATTGGAAATCCAGGCTAAAAATCACTTCCACACATCATAGCCAACCTGTCTGTTGAGTTTCATTCAATTCTGAACACTTTCAATTTTCCCACCTTTTTTTCTGTTTCCATGGCAACCGGTGCCATTTTGAAGTCTTGGAGACCGGAACCCTATTTCCCATGTCCTTAGCAACCTTTCTGTAAAGTTTCATTCAATTCGGAGCACTTTCATTTTCCCGCCTTTTTTGCAATTTCCATGACAACCGGTGCCAAATTGTAGTCTTGGAGACTGGAACCCTATTTCCCATAGCCAAAGCAACCTTTCTGTAAAAATTCATCAAATTCCCAGCACTTTCATTTTCCCGCCTTTTTTGCAATTTTCATGGCAACCGGTGCCAAGTTGAAGTCTTGGAGACCAGAAACCATTTCCCCATGTCCTAGGCAACCTTCCTGTAAAGTTTCATCCAATTCTGAGCACTTTCATTTTCCCGCCTTTTTTGCCGTTTCCACGAACCCGGTGCCATTTTGAAAATTTCAAGACCTGTTTGCACCTTTCGGGATAGGGATCCATCTTCCTGTGAAGTTTGGTGAAGATCGGACTATTAGTTTCCGAGAAAATGGTCGGACAAATTTTGAGGCGGAAAGACAAGAAGAACAAGAAAAATAAAAATAAGAATCGTTTGGGAGACTTAATAAGAAACAGAGTAAAAACAATAAGTCTCCACAAACTTCGTTTGGGAGACTTAATTAATTCAAAGATACATGTACATTTTCTTGTCTTGACAGGTCAATAATTTGGCTTTTGTCCATTTCATATTTGCAAGTGTCCTGCTTATTTTCTTTCATGCTTTAAAAAGGTTTTTATGCCGAATCATTATACACTGCACAAGTAAATAAGATTTGACTATGTATAATTATAAACATAAGTGACAGTCACTGACAGTAAAACGCTCTGTAGATGATGTGCATCTGTATGTATATTGTTTTATGATGTTGCAAAAAGACATGGATTTATCCCAAATTACATGAATTATCTACATCTGCTTTGATTTTATATCATGCATTGAATTTTTTCAATGCTACATGTAAAAAAAAATTACCTGCATAACAAATTTTCTGCCACTGCCGTCTGTTCCTATAGTGAAAGTATCCCTTGTCATTTCCCGTAGGTTTTCACGCCCTCGTCTACATAAATACATCATTACATCAAACCAGCATTTGTTTATTAATCCAACTTAACGCCAAACCATCAATATCATACAGTTTTATCATATCTTCATTACAAATTGAGGGTTTATGAGTAACTCCACCTAGTCCCTTTTTCTTCAAATCTGCAAGAACTGCAGAAAAAACACTGTTTGACTGCATAAAACAGTTATCACTTTTGAGATCAATATTTGACTCCTTTAAATGTTTTGAAATTCCATACTTTACTAATGTCAGTGAACTCTTTTTCAACATTTCTCCACCTTTTTTCCTCAACGAAGCATAGAAAAGTCTAAGTATTTAATCCAATTTTGTTTTTTCGAACAGTATAAACTCGGAATTTTCACCCCTCTGTGTTAGAAACTCTCGTAACAGCTTTACAGACCGATTAACAGTCCTTTTTGTTGATTTACTGTCCTTGTCTTCCAAAAGGGCAGTAATATTTTCTTCAGTGACATCTGCTAATGCCATGAATTTGCAAAAATGCAACTGCTTCTTGTCGTCTGTCAACAACAACAATGGCGACAGTATTGAAAACGCCGTTACAAATCGGAGAAAGCGCGTGCAATTTCCGGAGCGGGTGTTAATTTCGCAGCAGGTGTTAATTTTGCAGCGGGGGTTAATGTTTGGCATAACAAGGACAAAATAGGTTTTCCAAAAAATTAATCATATTAATACATTTGATTGGGCCAATGAAATAGCTAGATTTTTCCATAAAGTATAATAAGACAAAATATAACTGACACGCTTCAACTTTTGATAATTTTGCGATGCAGGTCAAGTTCAATCCTTGCAAATTGAAATATTACAAAACTTTATGATTATATAAAGTCGATTAGCTACGATTACATTACAACTACATTGTAAAACAAGACCAATTTCATGTCTGGACCTGCGTCACCGTCACTCATGTTCAACTTAGAAAGTGTTTTTTTTTTCAATCTAACAGAATATCATGTATAGGTTTACCAATTCAAACAAGTATGCATTTACCTTATTACCAAAAATTCTTCAAATGCAAGTTATAATTGAGATTAAATTAAGTTCAACCCTGTAAGCATCTTCGCTAGCAAAGGGTTACGATCCGCTCCTCTCATCTTCACCCAAATGGCAGATCAAGTAACTAAATACCTAAGTTACCGTGAATTTAATTTCTGCATATGCGCATTTCGACAACTTATGTCTCATCAGTGCAGATAAAATCTAAACGTTTGGAAGACCATTAACTCAAAGAGTTAAAAAACTGATAGAGAACAAATAACCAAAATCATCTAAATATAACGCCAAAATTAGCTAAGGACACAGCTTTGCGAAAGGGAGATACTCCTTAGTTTTTACAAAGTTTACAAAACATTAGATATTGCAGGTTCCAAACAGAATCGGTTTTCGGGTCAGCACCGAAGTACTGACTACTGGGCTGGATTTCTGTAGTCTCAAATCCATGTCTTTGATTGGTTGTAGTTAACCTTCACTGCAGCCAATTAATTAACTCACATTCAGATTGTGAATATATATCAAAACAATAAAACTTAAAAATATGGCATTTAGTGATTTTTCTATTTTGCAAAATTTCCATGATTTAATTATCTTTCTTTACTTTTGAAGGGTTATTTCCTTGAAGTCAAATATATTGTGAATTGTTGTATTATTAGATGCAATAAATAATCATTTATTATTACAATCAATCATACTGAAACTCTTACTTCAAAGGGAGATAATTTGAAACTGATGTTTCACAAATTGTGGCTCAATCCGCCAAGGGTGAAGAGGAGAGAAGTTAATCGCAACCCTTGGCTAGCGAAGATGCCCTATAACTGTAATAGACAAAAAAGAAGAAAAAAAAAACAAACTAAATGTACAAAGTTGAACAAAGCATAAAATGAAAATGGTCCATATCACTTCAGCAAAGGTGAAAACCATATCTGAGTTTCGAATAAACACATACTTTGAATCTTTATGAGAAAACATATGAAAGCAATGCAAAAATTCAAGAATAGCTGCCCATGGTCGATGCGTTCAAAACTCTGCAACGTCTCTGGACAAAAATTGAGTACCATGATGATATAATAGGATAGAATAAAGTACAAGTTCAATAAAAGATAAATTTGACATTTTTTTTAAATCAAAACTGGCCTAAAGGGGAGGTTCACATCACCAATGTGTTCAAACAACAGTAAAAACTTTCAAAGGTATTTATCTTTCAGATTACACAAACCAGGCACTGTAATGTTAAAATATGCTGAAAAATGACTAAGTTCAACAATGCATAAAGTTGACATTTTTTTTTTCAAATCTGCCCGAAAAGGCAGGTGCACATCTTCAATGTGTCAAGAACAACTGTGTAAAGTTTCAAAAGCACCAGATATAAGGAGTCAGATTACACAAACTCACTACTGTAATGTTAAAATTAAATGAATTTAATGAAAAAATGACTAAGTTCAACAAAAGATAAATTCGACAATTTTTATCCAAATCTCACCAAAAGGGGAGGTGCACATTTTCAATGTGTTCAGAATAACTGTGCAAAGTTTCAAAAGCATCAGGTATAAGATGTCAGAATTTCAGATTACACAAACTCAGTACCGTAATGTTAAAATTTGATGAAAAAATGACTAAGTTCAACAATAGATAAATTCCACATTTTTTCCCAAATCTCACCAAAAGGGGAGGTGCACATCTTCAATGTGTCCAGAACAACTGTGCAAAGTTTCAAAAGTATCGGATTAAAGGTGTCGGAGTTTCAGATTACACAAACTTGGTACCCCCAAAGCGTGACGGACGGAGTCGAGCGGCTCCTAGACCTGCAGTCACCGTTGGTGACGCAGGTAATAAAATATCAAACCTAGGGTTTTAAAATTTGCTTTAATATTTAGATCATATATTTTTCTAGAGTCTATAATTTAAAGCAAAACTTTAAAATACGACCACGACCCCTTTACTAAAACTGGAATCAATATGTTAGAGAAATAGTTGCAATGTAAATAAATAAGCATAGCCTAAAGAATTACCTCTCTGTGTTAGTGTTATATTCACTGTTGTACTGCCGATAGCGTTCCATATGATAACACTGTATTGGCCGAAGTCTGAGTTGTTATTGATTTGCACGGCTGAAGTTAATTTATAGCTAAATCTAGTGCCACTCTGTTCTGTTTTCCATGCATATTCATCATAACGAAGCCACTGCACATCTGGCTTAGGATATGCTACAACATTTATAGTAACATTCTCTAAGGTGCCAACCTCTGTGCCGATTGTTTCTCTTTTTGGTTTTATATTCTTTGGTTTACCTACAATAAATTTTCATAGATAAAAGTAAAATATATCAATAATTTATTTACTGTTAGTTAAAACCATATTACATTAATGAATTATGCTTAACTATGTTCTGTTATGACTGTATATCCTTCAATTCTCTTCAAGGTAAAGAATACGACCAATAGGGTGTTTGACAGAAATCTTACAGAACGTAGTTCTTATTTACAACTTTCTTAAGTCTGGTGACGATTCAGATCTTAATAAGGAATTTTGCTTCAAAACTGTCTTGCAAAACTTTTTAGCTCTGCACTAAATAACAGACTACTAAACCACTATGACACATTATTTGCAGATCAACAGTTTGGCTTCAGGGTAAATCATAGATCTACAGATAGTTTATTCATATTAAAAATCCTTATATTAAATAACTAAATACCGAAGTTACTGTGAATTTACTTTCTGCATATGCGCATTTCGACAACTGATGTCTCTTCAGTGCAGATAAAATCTAAACGTTTGGAAGACCATAAACTCAAAGACGCTAAAAATCTGATAGAGATCGAAATATTAAAAAAAAGAAAGAACTAGAGGATGACATACCCCGCGTAAGGTTGAATCAAATTGGGATTTTTTAGTAACATTTGTGTCTGTAAGACACATATGATGTCCCCGCTAAACACCTGTTATTCTAGGTTGCACATATAATCTATGTACCTCTATAACTAAATCACCAAAAAATTAAAAGTTGAACAATGTATATTTTTGGAAAAAAATGAACCGAAATCAAAATACATACCACATGCACATCTTCAATGTAGGTTCAAATGAATTGCAAAACACGATGGGAGCAGTCGGAAACGACAGCCAATCCCCTCGCCTGTAGCAATTAAATTTCCAAATTCATTTAAAATGTCAATATATTCTCATAAGCAGCTTCCCTCTCCAAGACGCATCCACTGACCTAAGATGAATGATGAATCTTAACACAGACTATAACCTGAGTCATTGAAGCATAAAATGTAGGTCAAAGTGACCCAATTATCATCTGAAGCAGCATCACTCTCCAAGGCGCATACACTGACCAAAGATAATTGATGTTCCACATGTAGTTTCACAAATATGAACCTTAACGCAAACTTTAACCCAAGTCACTGAAGCGTAAAATGTAGGTCAGAGTGACCCAATTATCATCTGAAGCAGCATCACTCTCTAAGACACATTCACTGACCAAAAATGATTGATGTGCCACTTGTAGTTTCTCAGATATGAACCTTAACGCAAACTTTAACCCCAGTCATTGAAGCGTAAAATGTAGGTCAGAGTGACCCAATTATCATCTGAAGCAGCATCACTCTCCAAGACACATCCACTGACCAAAAATGATTGATGTGCCACTTGTAGTTTCTCAGATATGAACCTCAACGCAAATTTTAACCCGAGTCATTGAAGCGTAAAATGTAGGTCAAAGTGACCCAATTATCATCTGAAGCAGCATCACTCTCCAAGGCGCATACACTGACCAAAGATAATTGATGTTCCACATGTAGTTTCACAAATATGAACCTTAACGCAAACTCTAACCCAAGTCACTGAAGCGTAAAATGTAGGTCAGAGTGACCCAATTATCATTTGAAGCAGCATCACTCTCCAAGACACATCCACTGACCAAAAACGATTGATGTGCCACTTGTAGTTTCTCAGATATGAACCTTAACGCAAACTTTAACCCCAGTCATTGAAGCGTAAAATGTAGGTCAAAGTGACCCAATTATCATCTGAAGCAGCATCACTCTCCAAGACGCATACACTGACCATAGATAATTGATGTTCCACATGTAGTTTTACAAATATGTACCTAAACGCAAACTTTTACCCAAGTCACTGAAGTATAAAATGTAGGTCAGAGCTACCCTATTATCATCTGAAGCAGCATCACTCTCCAAGATGCATCCACTGACCAAAGATGTCCCACTTGTAGTTTCTCAGATATGAACCTTAACGCCAACTTTAACCTGAGTCATTGAAGCGTAAAATGTAGGTCAGAGTGACCCAATTATCATCTGAAGCAGCATCACTCTCCAAGACGCATACACTGACCATAGATAATTGATGTTCCACATGTAGTTTCACAAATATGAACCTAAACGCAAACTTTAACCCAAGTCACTGAAGTGTAAAATGTAGGTCAGAGCTACCCAATTATCATCTGAAGCAGCATCACTCTCCAAGATGCAACCACTGACCAAAGATCATTGATGTCCCACTTGTAGTTTCTCAGATATGAACCTTAACGCAAACTTCAACCTGAGTCATTGAAGCGTAGGTCAGAGTAACCAAACTATCATCTGAAGCAGCATCACTCTCCAAGATGCATCCACTGACCAAAGATGATTGATGTGTCACTTGTAGTTTCTAAGATATGAACCTTAACGCAAACTTTAACCTGAGGTGGGACGAAAATACGGACACTCGGGTGGACGGACGAGATGATATACCCCCTCCCAAACACCGTTGGGCGAGGGGATAATAAAAGCTTCCTAGCATCAAAACTCTAGGAGGAGTTGTGCAGACAATCTGTGTACCCTCTATTAATAATTCACCCAATAAATGACTAAGTTCAACAATAAGTATTTTTTCCAAAAATGCATCAAAATCAAAATCCTTCACACATGCACATTTTCAATACAAGTACAAATTATCTGCAAAATAAAAACTTCTAAGCATAAAAAATGAAGGAGGAGTTGCATGAACAAACTATGTACCCCCTATTACTAAATCATCAAAAAATGACGAAGTTCAACAATGTATAATTTTCACAAAAAATAACCAAAATCAAAATCCTTACCACATGCACATCTTCAATATAGGTACAAAAGATCTGCAAAATAAAAACTTCCTAGCATCAAAACTGTAGGAGTTGCGCGGACAAACTATGTACCCTCTATTACTATGAAAAAGAAAGGAAATGGGGTAAATGTCAAGGAGAGAACATCCCATATCCAGGTTAAAACGACCCAAAACAAAGCATCAAGGGGTCACCGTATGGTCTTCAACACAGTGAGGAACATCACACCATATAACAAGCCCTAAATGGCCCTGAAAAGGTAAAAAGATGGATAAATCAATGGAAACAAACCACATACAATAACCCAAATATCAAGAAATTAAAATTTTATAAGAAGACACGGACAAGCCAATCACCAACATATTCCTGACTTGGGACAGGCGCAAAAATTGCGGTGGGGTGTAACTCGTTTTCTTGGATCCAAACCCTCCCCCTATGTGTGGTGAATGGCTAAAAATAAATACACAAAAAGACTCACAGTAAAAATCAAACTAGAAAAAAAGTCCAACTTATCAAGACGAGTACCCTTACGATGAAGTACATAAAACATGAAGACAATACACACAGGTACTGTTAGGACAAATGCTCGCAGTTACTGACAGCTAGCTAAGGACATAATTTCCGTTGATTATGATATCAAGCCTTCTTACATATGAAACTTCAATTGAAATACTTCTAAATAGATTTGGTATAGCAACGTCATTAATTATGAAAGAAGAACATGATATTGTGCAATGCCAAATACTGCCAATATGAAAAATTGTTTAAATTTAGTTATGGTGTAAAGCATTTAGGAGATGATCAATATTTTTGCCAACAAAAACCAGAAGTAACGATTTAACAACAATGCTGTATTTGTATCCTTTATGAATAAGTTTGTTCAACGGATTAATAAATAAGTTTTGAAGGACAATTTTTGAATTTATGCGCTTTGTAAATGATATTGCCATAGAAGTTTGGGTGTGAAATGCCCTGATGTATAAGAGCCCTGCATGTAGAACCAAATTTTCTTAATAAGTCAATGTATCTATAATAAAATTTAGAAAATGTTTTTATCAATTTATGATATCTAAACCCTTGATGCAGAAGTTTTTCAGTGAGACAAAGATTTCGCTCGTTGAAGTCAGAAACATCACTACATACTCGTGCATATCGAACAAGTTGCGAAATGTAGACCCCGTAAGAAGGGGCTAACGGAACATCGCCGTCGAGATGGGAAAAATTGACTATAGAGAAGGAGAAATCATCCCTTTTATCATAAACCTTATTGTTTAACTTTCCTTGATTTATTGATATATCAAGATCAGGAAAAGGAGTAGAATCACTGCTGCTATTTGATTTATTTAAAGTAAGTTCTGCAGGATAAATTTCATCTGTAAATTTAGAAAATTCAGGATTGTTTAAAGCCAAAATATCGTCCAAATATCTATATGTATTGTTAAATTTATCCACTAAATGCTGTTTAGAAGGGTCTTTTTGAATTTTTGCCATGGTTTGTGACTCGTAGCAATAAAGAAATAAATCTTCTATGAGAGGTGCAGAGTTGGTACCCATAGGAATACCTAATTTTTGTCGATAGGCTGTATCACCGAAACGAACAAAAATATTATCAAGAAGAAAATTTAATGCTTTTATCATATCCTGACAAGTCCAGTTGGTATATTTGTCATGTTTGTCGTCACTGAAAAACGATTTAAATGTATTGCAACAAATGTACGTACATCCTGATTTTTTGAAGAACCATTGGATCAAAATATTTGGAAGTCCATAAACCGAAATAGGTGTAAAACTGATAGAGAACAAATAACCAATAAGATCTAAATAGAAAAGCCAAAATCAGCTGAGGACAGAGCTATGCAAGAGGGAGATACTCCTTAGTTTTAATCAAAATTTACTAAAATTTAGATATTGCATGTTTCTAAATAAATTCGGTTTTCGGGCCAGCACCGAAGTACTGGCTACTGGGTTAGTGAATACCCTCGGGGACTAACAGTCCACCAGCAGTGGCATCGACCCACGGACGGACAGGGGTAAAACAATATGCCCCCGACTTATCATCGCGGGGGCAAAAAAAAATATATGCTTGCTTTGTTGATTTACGCAAAGCGTTTGACACAGTATGGCATAATGGCTTAATATATAAGTTAATGCTCAATGGTATGGGAAAGAAAATATTTACTGTTATTAGAGATATGTATAAACTTAACATATCTGCTGAAAAATTTCAAAATAATGTTTCTGACTTCTTTAGATTAGAAAGACGTGTGAAACAAGTAGATAGTTTGAGTTCTGTTCTTTTTAATTGTTTCATCAATGATCTGCAGGAAATATTTGATGAGACATCTGATCACCTTAAACTTGATAAATCTGCAATAGCTAGTTTAACTTTTGCAGATGACCTTGTTATACTATTTAGTACACATGAAGGTTTACAAAATCCATCATATTGTTATAACTGGCAACTTGCAGTTAATATTAATAAGTCAAAAGTCATGACTTTTCAAAATAAATATATGTCCACCCCCCCACCCCCCTTGTGTATAACAAATGTCGACTAAATGCGATTAAAGAATATAATTATCTTGGTAATATTATTTCTTATAATGGCATATTTAAAAGAGCCATACAAGAGTTAACAAAAAGGACTCAAGGTCTTATTTTCTTTAAAAAGTCGTTTATAAAACTTTTAATAACTACCAGTAAGTTTATCATGTAAGTTATTTTACACTTTAGTCTGACCTGTGATGTTATATAATAGTGAAGTTTGTTTCATGGAAGAATATTTCTCCATATATAAATCCTTAAAAAGATCAAACCGCATAGATCTGTTTGTGACATTTTATCTTTAGAAGACAAATTCATTTATAAGAGAGTACATAGAAAATTTTGTAATTCAACTTTGGGCTTGGAAAAACACAGCATGCAATAAATCTGCAAAATCAGAGCTTGAGAGATTTTCTTTATCTACGTTTATAAAATCTCAGGCTTTATTATACTTTTGAAGACTTAATTCAAATTTTATAAATCCTCTTTTTCAAGAAGCATATACTTTTTATAAATCGCTACACAACGATGGGATTTATTCTTGGTACACATTTACCTCAAGTTTGTTTGAAGAATTTGGCCTCAATATTGCAGAATTTGAAAAATTAAACCAAACTTTTAATAATGTTAAATGTCGTTTAAAAATAAAATTAATCAAATTGTGAATGAGTTTTATGGTAAAAAAAAATACTAGACAAATTAGCATATTTTTCTGAATATTCTGTTTATTAATGGCAAAATCAAGTCAGACATTAAACTAGATCAATATTTATTAGAAATATCAAATTTTAAAACTAAACAGCTTTTTAAAACTAGACAGCTTTTAACTAAATTTCGGGTTAGTGACCATAATTTATAAATAGAAATTGGAAGATATCAAAATATACCAAGAGATAACAGAATTTGTAAACACTGTAGTTTAAATGAAATTTATGATGAGATACATTTTGTGCTAAATTGTACCAAGAATAAACTGCTAGAAATGACTTATTTTCATCAATTATGCATCCAGATTTTATTCAAGATCAGCCACTCATTAAATTGAAACAATTTTAAATCCAAATTTTTGTCAGCAAAAAATCCAGAAATTACATCAGAATTTAATCATTTTACAAACAAAATTTTAAATATACAGAGCAAAAATGAATGGTCAACAATTGAATGATCTTGCCCTTATTAATTATTACCTTAAAGAAAATCTTTATTTTGAAAGATACTTGTACTAAAAGAATAAACCTGCTGGGGCCCCTTCCGCCCAATTCTTAATTCCCCGAATGTCCGGTAGCAATAAGCTACATAAAGTATCAATTTAAGATTTTGTTTCTAAGAAATGAAAAATACCTAATTACCTCACCCACAAACAACTTTTGTTTTTTTGTTTTTGTTTTTGTTTTTGTTTTTTTTTTTTTTGATTTTTTAAATTCTGAGTTGTTTAAAACAAATTTTGAAAAGTTAAAACATTTTTAATGATACCTAAATTTACAATTATTGTAATATTATAAAATTGTCAATATGCCAATATTACTATATATTGTTATTTTTATACCAATGAAACATTACAAAAAAGATTAGGGAGACCATAAGCCTAAAGATATATTAAAGCTGACAAAGAATAAAATAAATATTCATTATTGTAACGCAGAGTGTTACAGATGTCCCCCAAACGAACATTGTGCATCTTGTTTGTAGCACCTCTCATTTTCCAGTATTTTTTAGTTTCTACGGAAACGGTAAGCATTTTGAAAAAATGGACTAACAATCATTCGTATACATGCCAGGCAGCCTTCCTGTAAAATGTAATCCAATTCTGAGCACTTTTTAATTTTCCAGCTTTTTGCTGTTTCCATAGCAACCAGTGCCATTTTGAAAATTCAAAGACCAGATTGCATCTTTTGGGATAAGGGTCTATCATCCTGTGAAGTTTGGTCAAGATCAGACTATTAGTCATTGAGAAAATGGTCGGACCGAGAAGAAGAACAAGAAAAACAAGTGATGATTGTGTTTCGTTGCAAACACAGAAGTCGCCCAAACGACCCCCAAATCAGAATTCATGCAATCCTAGAAATTTTTATCCGATTTGGAGTACTTTGAATTATCCCAGATTTTACCCGTTTCCATTGCAACAGCGACCATCATTTCCATGCATGTATGGAACATTTCTATAAAATCTCATCCAATTTGAAGCACTTTGAATTTTACCGCCTTCTTCCCGTTTCCATAGCAACGACAGCATTTTTGAAAATGTTAAGACCAAAAACTATATCTTTGCATTTTATGGAACATTCTTGTAAATTTTCATCTAGTTTGGACCACTTTTGATTTTCTCGCCTTTTTTCCGTTTCCATGGCAACGGCGGCCATTTTGAAAATTCCAAGACTTGATTGCACATCTATGCATGGGTATCTTGCATTGGGTCAAGTTTAATTAAGTTTGGTCCATCAATCTCCGAGAAAATGGTCGGACAAAGTTGATGCGGAGAAAATTAATGATAACTAGCGTTCCTATGTTTGGATACAAACATAAAAGTCTTCCAAACCTCCATGGACACAGGAGATAGCTTTTATCTAAGTTCAGCATAATCTTGACAACCCATCTGTGAAATTTCTTCCAAAAGGGAGCACTTTTAATTTTTCGACCTTTTTACTGATTCCATGGCAACGGTGGCCATTTACAATTTTTTGGCCCGAAAATGTGTTCTATACATTTATTTCCCATGCATGTGGGAAATATGATTTGTTTACCCGAGGGAATCATATTTCCCGAAGGCATCGCCTGAGGGAAATATGATTTCCAAATTGTAAACAAATATTCATATCTCCCACATGCATGGGAAATAAATATTTAGCCCTAAGGAACATAAAAATTAGTCCTTTTAATGCCTTAAAGCTCACAGACAGTAAGAGTTACACAAAATCTGTTGACATACTACCAAAAGCTTACAATAAGAGGAATCCAAAGAAAAAATCCTATTTAAATCCAACAAAAAATATAGATTTTTAATATTTTGAAAAATTGCAATTTTGGCACCTGTGACCCCTTTTAGCTCAGTAACGATAAGAGATACGCAATATCTGTTGACATAGTGCCAAAAACTTACAACAAGAGGAATCCAAAGAAAAAAATCCCATTGACATCCGATAACAAATAAAGATTTTACATTTTTTGAAAAATTGAAATTTTGGCCCCTTTGACCCTAACAGCTCAAAAACGGTATGAGATGTGCTAAATCTGTTGATTTAATACTGTTAGCTTACAACTAGAAGAATCAAAAGAAAAAACATCCCATCCAAATCCGAAAAAAATAAAAATTTTAGGTGAAATGCTTATTTGCAATTTTGACGCCTTTTGACCCCTTATAGCTTTGAAAAGAAATCAATTGTCAAAAATCTAATTGCTAAGCACTATGTTAATTTTTAAGGAACCCATTGCCAAAAATTGCATCTAAAACGGACAAAAAGTAAGAAATTAATATTTTTGAGATTTGCCCCTTTTGGGCCCATTTATCTCATGAACAGTACATCCGACGTGAAATCCATTGACATACTGCAGATTGGAAATTTTCACACAGAAAGAAACCCCATCAAATTCTGATAAATAATAAAGATTCTACAGCCCAAAATATGAAAACACCCAATTTGTCCCTTTTTGGTCCCTTTTTTGAAAACGGGAGGGGTCACAATATCAAAAACATACACAAGCCTTCCTTTTGTGCCAAGGAACATTGTGTTAAGATTAAGTAAGGACGACGACGACGACAGCACCATACCATTATACGACCTCAAAAATTTTGCGGTCGTATAAAAACTCGTCTGGAGTCATTTTTTTTTCTTGAAACTCCGCCTGAAACCTCCTGTGTCCGAAGGCCGCTACATCTATGACATGGCGCAATAACGACTCAAGAACTAAAAGTACACTACAGTTAGAAAAAGCATTGTCGTTGCTGAAATAAATTTGTTTTATAGATTTTTGAAATTGACATAACAAAGCAAATGAACTAATTAAAACTGTACTGTTGAGACCTTATTATTCAGTAAACACTCTTGGTTAGGCGACAGCAGTTAGTTGTCCCTTAACCATGTCAACTCAGAACACTTCTTTACTATGATAACTCTTGTAAAACCTAGAGAATTTCGAATGAGGGAAATATGATATTTGGACACGACGTTCAGCGGGAGACACGATGTTTTGTTCACAGTAACGTGTGACGGTCTTGGCCAATGAAAATTCGTTATCAGTTAAGTTTTAAATATATAGTGGAATACTATTTGTATACATCCTTCTGTGAAGTTTTGATCAATTTGGAGCACTTTTAATTTTCCATTTCCATGGCAACGGCGGCCATTTTGAAAACTTCAAGACCAAAGCGCACCCCGTTTGATGGGTATCCATCATCCTGTGAAGTTTCATAAAGATCGGACAAATATTCTCTGAGAAAACGCGCGGACAAGGTCAGTGGCGAATAATAATAATAATGATTAAAAGGACAATTGTTCAGAGAACAACTGCAAGGTCTTTCCCCGTCAATGTTGTGTTTTGTTACGTCTTATGTTTGAAATCTTCTTGATGAGAAGCACATTGTGTCCTATATATTCAATTTTCTATTTCTAACAGATTAAATGACTGTTTTAACAATAAAGAGACAAAAAATTGCTATGGCCTTGACCCGTGACCTTGGTGACCTTTGACCTTGGACTCAAATTGTAGGGGTCTTCTTACTGATTAATTTGATATGTTACATGACCATACTATCTGTAAAGGATTAAAAGTTATACGCAAAACACCGCTTTCTGAAATGCGTCAAGGGCAATAACTCTTCTGGGAGTCATCGGAGAGCCTCGGTCCAATGAATCAAATGTAGCCCTTGACATGGTGAACATTTTTGCTGATATAACTTTTCATCTATCTATTACGGTTATTGAGTTTATATGCTAACAAGGTCAAAGGTCACCGATGACCTTCAACCTGGTACTCAAATTGAAGGTCGTTTCATGCTGATCACTTTAAACATATATGTTACTATGTTATCTGTAAGCGTTTAAAAGTTATTCGCAAAAAAACAATTTACGGAAACGCGTCAAGGGCTATAACTCAAAAACGATTCGTCGCAGAGTTTTCGTTCAATTGAATCAAATGTAGATATCAATGAGAGGAACATTTTTGCCATATAATATTTTCATAAAGTTTTTATCGTTTGCGAGTTATCGCGATAACAAAATTTCAAATAGCCGCCATTTTGAAAATGGCGGACGAAAAAAAATTTTGACCCCTTTTATGTAATCAAGGCCATGAAAGCTACCTGGAAACCGAATTTCATTAAAATCCGACAACTTTGAGAAATTTGCATATTTAGGGGTCAAAAACGCGTAACCGGGGTCGCGATGCAAAACAATTTTTTTGCATGACAAATCATCCCGATGATGAGTCCAACATTTTCCCCAACTCAGTTTTTTTTATATCGGTCACGTTTTATGAGCATACCTGCTAACAAGATAAACCGTATTTGGGGAGATAACTCTGTTACTAAAAATATAATTTTGTTCGCAGGGTGATTTCGAAATAGAATTTCCAACTTCCAGTTACTGCGCGAAGTTTCGTAATGATACGTCAAAAGACTTTCCGTACAGAAGGCGTACGGAATAATAATAATAATAATAATAATAATCAGAAGAATTACTATAAGGTCTTTCCGACTGGAGTCGGGAAAGACCTTAATAATAACAAGTGATAATGTGTTTGCAAGCAAACACAGAAGTTGCCCAATCAGAATGAATTCTTTATTGTTCTTTGAAAGAACAATGAGTATTGGATTTAATTAAGAATTAGGGTCTTAAAACATTGTGTCTATCAGTGATATCAGTATTTTTTTTATTAACCTGTACACACTTTGTGATTGCATCAGAAAAATCATTTCGTTTATATATTATGAAGTTAGGCATTGCTTCCATGGTGTGTAATTATATCAAATAATTACATTGAAATACATACAAGTTTCATTGAATTTTGACCACCCACTAGTAACTAGTAACTAGTACGTCAATTGTTCGAAAAACAATTGATAGGTCTTTCCCGGAAGTTGCGTCATAATATTCTAACATTTAAGCTTAATATGTACATTTATTGATACTGTTATGTGAAATAAAGATTTTGACTATGACCTTGAACTTTGACCTTTACCTCATTTTGAAGGTCACATATTCCTTTACATTTTTTGTATTGAATGTCTCTTTGTAAGGTAACTGAGCTATAAGCTAAAAATCCAAAATCAGACATCAGAAATCGGATTTTGGTCCATAGGCCCAAAACGGTTGGTCCAATTATTTTGGACCCAATGTAACAAATGTAGATCTTAACAAGACACACATTTTTGCCTTTACATGTTATCAGCTATCTTTTACAGTTTATGAGTTAATCCAATGACAAGATCTTGAGTGACCAATGACCTTTGACCTTGACATTTTTTAATATAACACATATCACCTAAGTTGAATGGAAAAGGTTTCAGGTTTCTATCTCTTACCGTTTTCGAGAAAAACCTATTTTAAAGATATGACAAAACTTTCAAGGGGCATAACTCCTGAACGGTTGACAATAGAAATTCGATCTAAATGTAACAAAGGTCCCTTATGACCTTACAAACATTTTTGTCATTACAATTTAGTGCTATCTTCTACTGTTTCCGAGTAAATCCCATAAAAAGATTTGGGGTCAAAGTTCAAAGTGACCAATAATGGTGGTCATTTTGAAAATTTCAACACCTGATTGCACATCTTTTGGTGGTGGTCTACCTTCCTGTGAAGTTTGGTTATGATTGAACAAGTGGTTTCTGAGAATTGGGTTGGACAAAATGGTGGAAAGAGGCGGAAAATAATAATAAGAAACGGTGCAAACACAAGAAGTTGCCAAACTTCGTTTGGGCGACTTAATAATAATGAACGAGTGATGATATGTTTGCATGCAAACACAAGTCACCGAAACCAGATTCCATACCCAATTCCCTTTTGAAAAATGCTGTGTTGTATATTTATCACCAATGATTGAAATGATGTGATTTGAAATATTTGTTTCTATTCCTTATGTAAGAACTACTGTCATAAACTCATTATCTTTTCGTCTATCAGTGTTAGTAGTACTTTGATTCACAGGTTAACACTTCATTAGTGTATGTACTGGATTCCATCAGAAAAAAGGATGCGCCATAATGGTTTCAATATTGATTCATTGATGAAACCAACATTCAAAGCTTAATATGTACAATTATTGATACTTTAACGTGAAATAAAGCTTTAGGGCTGTGACCTTGACCTTTGATATTGACATCATTTTGATGTCAAGGTTAGTCCCCGAGGGTATTCACCAGCCCAGTAGTCAGTACTTCGATGCTGACCCGAAAGCCGATACTATTTGGAACCTTGCAATATCTAAATTTTTGTTAATTTTGTTGAAAACTAAGGAGTATCTCCTTCATGCAAAGCTCTGTCTTTAGCTTATTTTGGCTTTACATTTAGATCATATTGGTTATTTGTTCTCTCAGTTTTTTTAACATCTTTGAATTTATGGTTTTCCAAACGATTAGATTTTATCTGCACTGAAGAGACATAAGTTGTCGAAATGCGCATATGCAGAAAATAAATTCACAGTAACTTCGGTATTTAGTTATTTGAAGGTCAAGACTTCCTGAACATTTTGTACGTTAAATGTCTTTTAGTATCTTCAATGGTATTTGAGCTATAAGCAAAAAAAAACACGAAATTCGGACATCAAAATAGGTTTTCGGTCCATAAACCGAAAACGGTTGGTCCGATAATTTTGGACCCTATGTAACAAATGTAGATCTCAACAAGATACACTTTTTCCCCATTACATTTAATCAGTTACCTATAATGGTTTCTGAGATAATCCAATAACAAGGTCTAGGGTTAAAGTTCAAAGTGACCAATGACCTTTGACGTTGGCATTTTTAAATGTAACACATATCACCTAAGATGAATGGAAAAGATTTCAGGTTTCTATGTCTTACCGTTTTCGAGAAAAACCTACTTAAAAGATATGATAAATTTTCAAGGGTCATAACTCCTGAGCGGTTGGCCATAGAGTTTCGGTCTAAATGTAACAAATGTCGGGCATGCCCTAACTAACATATTTGTCATTATATTGTATTAGCTATCTGCTACAGTTTCCGAGATAATCCGATAATAAGATTTGGGGTCAAAGTTCAAAGTGACCAATGATGGTGGTCATTTGCAAAATTTCAACACCCAAGTGCACATCTTTGGGTGGTAATCTATCTATCTCTGAAGTTTGATTATGATTGGGCAAGTGATCTCTGAGAATTTGGTTGGACAAGATGATTTTTGAGGCGGAATAATGATGATAACGAGTGATGATATGTTTGCATGCAAACACAAGTCACCCAAACAAGATTCCATGCTCAATTGCTCTTTGAAAAAATGCTGTGTTTATATTTGTCACAAATGACTGTTATAATGTGTTCTGAAATATTTGTTTTCATTCCTAATGTAAGAATAAGTATCTTATGCTCATGTGTTTTCGTCTAGCAGTGTTATTAGTGCTTTGATTCACAGGTCAAAATATTTCTGGATTGCGTCAGAAAGAAAGTTGCGTCATAATGTTTTCATTATTGATTCATCGATGAAACCAACATTCCAAGCGTAGTATGAACATTTATTTATACTTTAACATAAAATAAAGTTATGCGGGTGTGGCCTTGACCTTTGACTTTGACCTCATTTTGAAGATTCCGTGTTCCTGAACATTTTGTTTGTTGAATGTCTTTTTGTATCTTTAATGGTATTTGAGCTATAAGCAAAAAACCCCCAAATCGGACATCAAAATCGGTTTTTGGTCAATAGGTCCAAAACGGTTGGTCCAATAATTTTGGACTCAATGTAACAAATGTAGATCTGAGCAAGACACACATTTTTGCAAATACATGTTATTAGCTATCTATTACGGTTTATGAGTTAATCCAATGACAAGGTCTAGGGTCAAAGTTCAAAGTGACCAATGACCTTTGACCTTGGCATTTTTAAATGTAACACATATCACCTAAGTTGAATGGAAAAGGTTTCAGGTATGTATCTCTTACCGTTTTCGAGAAAAGGCATGTTTAAAGATATGATGCAATTTTCAAGGGGCATAACTCCTGAACGGTTGACCATAGAATTTCGATCCTACTGCAAGAAATGTCCGTCATGACCTAACTAACATTTTTGTCATTACATTGTATTAGTTATCTTTTACAGTTTTCGAGTTAATCCTATAATAAGATTTGGTGGTCAAAGTTCAAAGTGACCAATGACGGTGGTCATTTGGAAAATTTCAACACCTGATTGGGTGTTGATCAACCCTCCTGTGAAGTTTGGTTATGATTGGACAAGGGGTTTCTGAGAATTGGGTTGGACAAGATGATGGAAAGAGGCGGAAAAATAATAATAAGAAACGGTGCAAAAACAATAAGTCGCCAAACTTTGTTTGGGCGACTTAATAAGAAACAGAGTAAACACAATAAGTCACCAAACTTCGTTTGGGTGACTTAATAAGAAGAATAATAAGAAACGGTGTAAACACAAGAAGTCGCCAAACTTTGTTTGGGCGACTTAATAAGAAACGGGGGTGAAACAATAAGTCTCTCCAAACTACGTTTGGAAGACTTAATAAGAACAAGTGATGATATGTTTGCATGCAAACACAAGTCACCCAAACCAGATTCCATACTCAATTGCTCTTTGAGAGAATGCTGTGATGTAAATTTATCACCAATGATTGTAGTAATGCGATCTTAAATAATGTTTTTTTATTATTCCTTATATTAGAACTAAATACAGAAAACTGGCGTTTTCGGAAGTGCCCCGCAATTTCAATCCTGAAACTTGGGGCAAAAGTCAATTTCAGGTAAGTGTGGATTCAAATTCTGTTTGACACACAAATGTGTTGATTCAGTAATTTGCTGGATATAGTGATTTCTTGAAGTTTTACCAAACCCTATCATTTCTTAGCTAAAATCATTTAAGTCAATAAAAGTTAATAAATCTTATGATGGAAATTTGGTTAACAGTAAAAAGTCAAAGTATTGGCAAGCAGGAAGTGGACGTTTCACAAACTTGAAAATCGCGTATACAATACAACTCATCATTTCCAAGCTTCAGACCAAATTTCAAATAATTCCCTCAAGTAAAAGTCAAGAAATCTGTGACGGAAAATTTGGTTTATAGTGAAAAATCAAAGTATCGGCAAACAGGAAGTGGGCACCCGACAAACTTGAAAATTGCTTACACAACGCAACTCATCATTTCCAAGCTTCAGAACAAATTTCAAATCATTCCCTCAAGTGAAAGCCAAGAAATCTTTGACGGAAAATTTGGTTTATAGTAAAACAACAAAGTGGTGTTGGCAAACAGGAAGTGGATGTCTGAAAAACTTGAAAATTGCTTACACAATACAACTCATCATTTCCAACCTTCAGACCAAATTTCAAATCATTCCCTCCAGTAGGATCCAAGAAATCAGTGACGGAAAATTTGATTTATAGTAAAAAAATCAAAGTATCGGCAAACAGGAAGTGGATGTCTGACAAACTTGAAAATTGCTTACACAATACAACTCATCCTTTCCAACCTTCAGACCAAATTTTAAATCATTCCCTCCAGTGGGAGCCAAGAAATCTGTGACGGAAAATTTGATTTATAGTAAAAAATCAAAGTATCGGCAAACAGGAATTGAATGTCAAACAAACTTGAAAATTGCTTACACAATACAACTCATCATTTCCAAGCTTCACACCAAATTTCAAATCATTCCCTCCAGTAGGAGCCAAGAAATCTATGACAGAAAGAATTGTTGACGGACAGACGGACAGACAGACGGACAGACAAAGTAAAAACTATAGGGCACCCGCATCTGAATGCGGGGCCATAATTAGTGTCTTAAACTCATTATGGTTGCATTATAATGTCTTCTATTTTGATTCATTGATGAAACCAATATTCAGAGCTTCATTTGTTTATTTATAAATACTTCAAAGAGAAAATGTTTGAAGCTGTGACCTTGACCTTTGACCTTGACCTCATTTTGCAGGCCACGTCTTCCTGAACATTTTGTAAGATGAATGTCTTTTTGTATCTTCAATGGTATTTGAGCTATATGCAAAAAGCCCGAAAATAGAACATCAAAATCGGTTTTTGATCCATATACCAAAAACGGTTGGTTCATCTATTTTTGATCCATGTAACAAATGTAGATCTCAACAAGACACACATTTTGCAATTACATTTAACCAGCTATCTTTTACGATTTAAAATTTTTTTATACATATTTTCTAATGATTAATTTTGGTCTCGCGTAGAGGGCTAAATATCCTGTCCCTGCCCATTTTTTATTGCACCCCACTTTTGGTCTTTGCTCTAAACAGGGAACGTCAAATTTAATTTTCCTGTTTTCCATTCTGTGACGTAACACTTCACATCTCAGCCATTTTGTTTCTTTTCCCTACGTTTTGACATGTTTATATATATTTATTGTTTAATCTTTTATCGCAGTTCAACAAAAACTTTGATTTGTTTGTTTCTTTATGCTTACACGACCTGCCTCACAGCACTCTTCATTTTATTACGGTTTAAGAGTTATTACAAAAACAAGGTTGAGAGTCAAAATTCAAAGTGACCAATAACCTTTGACCTTGGCTTTTTTAAATGTAAAACATATCACCTGTTGAATGGAAAAGGTTCCAGGTTTCTATCTCTTACCATTTTCGAGAAATTCATACTTAAAGATGCGACAAAAAAGGGGCATATCTCACGAACGGTTGACCAAAGAGTTTCGGTCCAATAGTAACAAATGTCCGTCATGACCAAACAAACATTTTTGTCATTATACTTTATTAGCTATCTTTTACGGCTTTTGAGTTAATTAAATCACAAGATTTGAGGTTAAAGGTCAAAGTGAGCAATGATGTTGGTCATTTTGGAAATTTCAAGACCTTTTTGCACATCTTTGAGTCGGTATCTACAATGTTGCCAGTTCTGGGGAAACGCATGGACAAAGCAAAAAAAAAAATATTGAAGAATAATAATAATGAAAAATTATAAGAAACAGAGTTAACACAATAAGCCACCAAACTTTGTTTGGGTGACTTCACTAGATTTGCAATAGCAAGCAATGCTGATGTCACCCCTGGCAGCCAATTCGATGACGATGATTCCATCTTGATCGCAGCGTCAAAATCTACCTAGAAATCAATTTTAGTTTAAATTATAATAAGAATAATAATAAGAAACCGAATAAAAGCAAAAATTCACCAAACTTCGTTTGGGTGACTTAATAACAAGTGATAATTGTGTATGCAAGAGAAACCCAAATAGTAGAGCGGCGGATGTTTTAAAAGTTGCTTATTTAACGAGTTTAAATTACCCAAAATCCCGAGCCATTTTATTGCTTAATATCATTTAACAACATCTTAACTATCAGAAAATGCCTGTCGCCGAGTTTAATTGTGGTCCCCATGACATAACAACATGAGATATGGGTAAACCCATATCCAAGGATACTCGATTGTTCACATACCTGTAATACCTGTACAATTTTGAAAAGGATCATTTTCAAACAAACAAAAACAAAAAACAAAACAAAAAGATGCGTTTATGTTTATGATTTTTTTATTTCATTCTTCTTGTCGTAAGCTCTCAGGATCACCATTAGCCCTTTCTGTTTCTTAGCAATATGGAAAATTGGGGGGGGGGTCAAAACTGCACATGTACTAGAAAATACACAGTTAGGTTTTGAATTAAATGCTTATCAATATCTAGAGACATACAGAGATTAGCAACTACTCGAAATCGTTAACATTACGCATATAAACTCGCACCAATGATGCAACACTAGAATTCGTTCGGAACTCCTCGTAATTTTAGACAAATAGAAAAAAGAAGGGAAACAGGGAATGTAAGTTTACCTGTACGGGCACAATGTTCCGAAGGTAAAGTTATTGTTTTACTGATGCATCGTTATTTAATAATTGTGCTAACCTGGTATTACAATTAATATCAATGACAATTTATCAATATTCAATAAATAACTAAATACCGAAGTCACTGTGAATTTACTTTCTGCATATGCGCATTTCGACAACTTATGTCTCATCAGTGCAGATAAAATCTAAACGTTTGGAAGACCATAAACTCAAAGATGTTTAAAAACTGACAGAGAACAAATAACCAAAGTGGTCTAAATTTAAAGCCAAAATTAGCTAAGGACACAGCTTTGCACGAGGGAGATACTCCTTAGTTTTCAATAAAATTTACAAAATTTTAGATATTGGAAGGTTTCAAAAATAATCGGCTTTCGGGTCAGCATCGAAGTACTGACTACTGGGCTGTATGGCACCCGATAGTAACAAAAATGCGGTATACCTAGTATTTCGAACGAAAACTAGGGGTGCGAAATACTAGGTATACCGCACGTTAACTAGGGGTTTCCGATCGGTATACATAGTATTTCGCCGAAAACCCTAGTTTTCGTTCGAAATACTAGGTATACCGCATTTTTGTTACTATCGCGTGCCATACCGATCGGTATCGGAAATTCGAGTTTAAACCAAAAACGCTATTCATAGTTTTAGCCAATGAGAAGCGAGAAACGGAAATCGCTATTTGATATTTAACGTTCGTCCAATCA
>MJUU01013855.1:28919-71758 GCA_002080025.1 Modiolus philippinarum | reverse complement strand
GCAGTAGCCTGACAGCAAATTGTATTTCTGCCAATTAAAACATTTAATATACAGAAAAATTAAATATTTCCATGTAAATTCTAATAATAGAAATTTAAATTAAGAAAATTCAGAATTAAAAGACCATCATATCTATATAATTTTCTATTTAATGAAAATTTATACTTTTTAATTAGATCAAGTATTAAAATAAATATGATGTAATCATAAATATATTATAATTACTGGTCGATTTTAAAAACACAGAATATAAAGAAAGACAACTCTACTACATAACGATCAATAGACAATCAATAATATGCCTGCCTGATACTGAGGAAACTGTGGTGTATGAATATTTGTATTATTAACTATCAAAACATGAACAAATCGCTTCAAATCATTAGTAAAAATGCACCTCTTAAATTATGTGTAATCAGATAATTAATCTAGGGTGAGTTAAACTGATAAAAAATCGCCAAATACCGAACTATTTCCCACGTGATCCGTACCCAAAAACAATTATATACTCTTGAATAGATAGTACGCACTGATCGAATATATGAAAAATGGCGACTTTTGACGTTTACCTGCTCTTCAATATACACACCGAACTGCTTTGAATGAAGTTTTATTGAATTCACTAGTTCTTCTTGAAAATTAAAATTACACAAACAAAAAAGCATTCAATAGTGTACTTAAGTGATATTTATCACACGAGGACGCGGTGTGTCTGTATAAGATCACCCGACGGCCGGAGGCCGGAGGGGTTAGCTAAAACAGAAACAACCAGAGGCTCCCAGGAGCCTGTATCGCTCACCTGGTTTTCAGTTGCCACAATCAAGGTAACAATGTAAGTTATACAGTTGATCTTCAGTTTCTCAAACTTTCGTACGTCCAACACCTCCAATATCTTGAACTGTTTTTAAAGTCTGATCATGTTTTATTATATTTCTTTGTTGGGATTTTTCGATAAAAAACGTTCTTGCTAATGACCACTTTCGACACGATTTGAAGTCGAAATGTCATTTTGAAAATGGCAGTCAACAAACAATTTTC
Source organism: Modiolus philippinarum (assembly GCA_002080025.1). Lineage (NCBI taxonomy): Eukaryota > Metazoa > Mollusca > Bivalvia > Mytilida > Modiolidae > Modiolus > Modiolus philippinarum. The sequence goes on along the minus strand of MJUU01013855.1, from coordinate 70,720 downwards.
AACATCCGTTTTGAAGTCGCAACATCAATATTTATTTGGAAATCAAATTTCTTTGAAATCGGACAATGTTGAACTTTCCCGTCTTTTTGGTAGCCATTTAAAATATGGCAGTCAGCGAACAATTTTTAACATCAGTTTTGAAGTTGCGACATCAAGACCTATTTGGAAACCAAATGTCATTGAAATCGGACAATGTTGAATTTTCCCGCCTTTTTGGCAGCCATTTTGAAAATTGCAGTCAACGAACAATTTTCAACATCGGTTTTGAAAGTCGCAACATCAATATCTACTTGGAAACCAAATTTCATTGAAATCGGACAATGTTGAATTTTCCAGCCTTTTTTGGCGGCCATTTTGAAAATGGCGGTCAAGGAACAATTTTCAACATCAGTTTTGAAGTCGCCACAGCATGGCAAACATTTCATTATTTTACACTTAACCTTCATCTTCTATAGTTTTGGAAAAAATAGATGAAAAATACGAAAATTTAAAAAATTCGGTGAAAAAAGGGCAATAACTCCTACAAGGGTTTATGCATTTTCTTCAAAATTTCAGGGTGGGTAGATCTTGATATGCTGAACATTTTTGCAATTTACACTTGACCTCTATCTGTTATACTTTTTGAAATAAAAAATAATAAATGCACAAATTTTAAAAATTTTACGGAAAAAGGGCAATAACTCCAAGACGGGTTTTCCGATTTTCTTCAAAATTGCAGTGCAGGTAGATCTTGCTATGCTGATCACTTTTACCTCATGTCAGATTTTTGATATCTGTAACGGTTTTCGAGTTATTGGCCAAAAACTGCAATTTACCCTTATGTTCTATTTTTAGCAACGGCGGCCATGTTGTTTGACCTACCGCCTAATCGAACACAATTTTGAGAAGCCATACTCTGGTGATGATTCAGGCAAAGTTTGGTTACATTTGGCTCAGTGGTTTCAGAGGAGAAGATTTTTGAAATTGTTGACAGACAGACAGACGGACGGACGACGGACGACGGACGCATAGCGATGGCAAAAGCTCACATGGCCTTTTAGGCCAGGTGAGCTAACAAGTCCGAATGTGATAACTACTTTACCTCCCAGCTATTATATAAAGTGAAGGAACATCGATATTCATTCTTTAAAAAAATCCCATGCTTATAATGTCATGAAATAAATAGTATATACTATAATATATCTCCCCATTGTGCCCGCAACGATTCTTAATATACGATTTTTTAACACTGTATCTCCGAGTTCGTGGTCTAGTAGGTAAGGCACAGTTCTCAAAATCTGTCCTCGCCGAAAACAAAATTAAAAGTAAAAATTCCTTTGTTCGAACTGGGGTGCAAATTGCTGGGGTGATCTGACTCAGATGAAATTTTTCCTCAACACATCCTTATAAGTTCAAACAGCCCAGTACGGCCGTTCACAAACTTGGTAAAATTGAGCACTAAAACTGATGTTTTTAGCACCTACCTTTTTTATTTTTTACATATCTGTTAATTGTGTCATATAACTGATTTCACAATTGTTTCACGTAATTATTGGCGTTTTTGTTTGCAGAATACATCATTTCTCCACGTCCAATTTTTCATCTAAAGTTGTGTTTTGAAAATATTTTATTCACGTATTTGAACAGAGTTGTACCGATTTTGGTCATTTGGCCGATTTACCAGACAGTCTGTTTTGAATGATATTTCAACAATATTTCTATTTGCTTGATGTATATTTGACAGTAGTACCTATCTAAAAAAAATAAGTGATACGTGTTTTTACTGTTCTTATTTTCTCACCTTTAAGAAGGCGTAATTAACTAAAGGGTGTGTTTGTGTATTGGGTGTGTTCGTATAGTTTAGATATGAATATGCGGAAATGCACTTGTTGCGTCAAATCGGGGTCCAGCTCTGATATGCTAAGCAAAAACTGGAAACGGCAAGGTGTCCTAAAGATGAAAACAGCTACACCTCCCAAAATATGTGTCCTCATTTTAAAGACAAATCACACTAACTAAATCCGACCCAGGGATTTTTGTCAAACTCTGCAGAAATGTTCCATTGTAAGAAGGCTTTAATATAAACTAAAAAAAATATATATGTCACCGAGCTCATAGTCGAGATATAACGGTCACAAAATAGGTCAATTTGAGATTTTTTAAAGAATTCCGTAGTTTCTTTGGACAGCTGCCGTTTCAGTATTATTTTCAAGAATTCAATAAATTGTATACCATTAGATTCGGCATTCCTTCCTCTTTAAAATGGAAGTATTTCTACACGATATACTTATCACTGTTTAACTGAATGTAGGTCTTAAATGCCTTCCCGCCAAAATAAAAACAGACTTTGTAGTTATTAAATCGGATATTTTAAATACTTCTGACCCAGGGATTTTCTTTTAAAATTGCATATTCAAAGATTTTTGTTCATCTTAAATTTTGACACTTTAAAAAGTAGGGGTCACCGAATGAATAAGAAAGATAATCTTAGTTTTGTACTTTCCGTAGACGTTGTTTTTCGATAGTTGGACGTATCTTTTTCTTTTGCAAAGTAAATGACGTTACGTCATAATACTTTTACAAAGCAATGAAATGTCTCTGGCTATCATTACATGCCATGCTTTTCTAGCCTCGACGAGGTACTTTCAAATAATTTACTATTTTGCTTTGAGAAGTTCGTCAGGGGTTTTTATTTTTGAATTTTTTTACTTTTATACTGATATGAATCTTCGAATTATTCAATCATTAACACAGCATGCAATGTAACTCGGCAAATGCCATACGTTTTTCATAAAGTAAAAATCGCCTGTGCCGAGTCAAGTGGCCCACCCGTCATTCATTTTTCAAAGATGATATTGAACATTATGATACTCTAACAAAATTGCAAAATGAGAAAAATAGTCTTCATATATTGACACTGACACCATCATATCCAATAACCTTGCAAAATGGTGAATGATAAGGGTAAGCGTCCTCAAGTTGGAGCTAGAACGGCATGTATAATTTTTTTCCTGGAAACCCAAAATTTCACATAAAAGGACGGTAAGACCATCATACCTAGTCTGCAGTGCTTTCAAACTGAGTCATTGTTTCAAATAAGGGTGTCAAATGGGAGATGACCTTATACTCCGTTCCTATGATATCGCGGGTTCTACGATATCGCGGTATTTATTTCATACATGCTCGTGAAATACAACATCACCCACTAATCATTCTATTAATTGATTCGTAAATCCCCTAGTCATCTGTGTTGGAAAATTCTGTCAAAATGTCTTTACTCGGTATACACTTAACGGTCTTATTTATTCCCCATAAATGGCAGACATTCTTACTTTTACTGATGCCATACTTCATAAAATATCAAATAAATAAACCGGAAGTTGTGACAATTCGTCTGCTATTTTTTTTAGAAATGTTGTCTCTTTGTTTACTTTTCACTTCAAACTAGTAGTTAATTTTTCTGCTATTTTACGTACTTTAAAATAAGAACAAAGTTGGTGTAAAAAATAAGCTTTGATAACGTGAATTTTTTAGCCGACGATCACGATTGTGATCTTTATTGTATACCACAAATGTAGCCCGAACAGTCTAATTAAGCTAATGTTATTTAATTCCAGTCAATAAATGAGGGAAATTACGGCTTTTTCTAAAACTGGACACAACTGATATACTGTTCACCGGTTAGGATTGTCAGATTTTGGGAAAATGCTGATGTCCTCATCTTTTTTAAACGAACGTAAACTTGTATTCTTCATTTTTTCTGTGTATGATTATTGTTTGAATGAATTTTTATTCATTACTCTATTAAATGAGAAAGAATATACAGATATTTCCATAAAGTATATGTGTAAGATAAATTAAATTCTGTCTTGTGATTTTTTTCTCGAGTGCTCTTTGATTTTTTCCCTAAAGCGGCCTTTCAACCGAGCGAGACGGTCAATGGGAAGTAAATCTTCCCGCAAAAACGACGTCACAAACCGACGACGACATAGATGATTGCGGCTGTAGTATGCGCATAAATAATAGTGTGATTTGTCTTTAATTGATTACCCCAGAAAACTTAAATTTTCTGAAATCATTCAACATCCAAAACACTAATATGTCATTGCTAAATATTACATTATAAGTTATGTAGTGGGAAATTGTTGACGGAAGAAAATCCAACAAGATATACCATTGCGTCCTGTTGTGCTTTATGTTGAGAACCTATGTAAATTATGTGTGTTTGCTTTTATCGTCGTTTTGTGTTTAAAAAAAGACCTCCTTATTACAAATATTGTCAATTTTAGAACCTTTGGTTACAATTTGAGAGAAAGCAAATCATATATATATCAAATCTGTTTTTGTTTACGACATTGACATCATTGGCGGATCCAATTAAGGTTCCGGGGGTTGGACCCCCTTTTTGGACAATCATGTATTTCTAATGAATATCCTGATGTTTTAGAAAGAAATATTCCAAATTTTTTCGAGCCTCGTCCCCGCTGGGCGAAATATTATTTGACTGCAAATTGGAACCCTTTTTATATGTCTTGCTCCCAACTTGACAAGCATTTGCATATAGTTGATGGGCTATTGCCTATGGCCAATTTTTCTTTAATTAATAAGTTGCATATGTTTATTTCTTTAATGGAAACTGTCATTACTTGGTATAAAGCACTATTTGATCTCACACATATAATGTCCTTTGACTTTTTCAAATGAACCAATTTGTTTTCGGTTTCCTCTTTACGAATTACTTTGTGTGTTTTACACAAAAAAAGCATTGTTCAAATGAATAATAAGCAGTTCTTAAGTTAAGAAATATGAACCAAACAGATTTTGTTTTATGAAAACCTAGTTTTTCTTATCTTAAATGCGAACATCGCATAGAGGTTTAATAGCATGCAATAAAGTCACATACTTTAAAAGGTAACTATTATCAAAATATCCTTTAGCTCTTTCATTGTTAACAAAAGGTAAAAAGACCAATGCTTCATATGTTGTATCTTGTATTTTTGTGAATGTCAAACGTAAGAACTATTTAGATGTTTGCCCCCCCCCCCCCACACACACACTCACCAGAAAATATTATCAGGATACTAAATTGTGATATAAATCTTCAATTCCAATGGCTTACATGTGTCATAATTGTTGTAGACACCTTGTACAATAGTGTGTCAAATAACTTATTCCAGGTCACCCTTGTACTGAATTCAAATTTTTTAGAAAAATTGCCTCATTTACCCTTGAGTGAGGTCAGATTTATTGAAAGCTATAGCAGCACAGATTGCACTTTAATGCATTCTCAGCTCGGTTTAAATACGGTTACTCCAGTGCTTTTTTTGCATATTGCAAAACCCTTCACTTGAAAACAATTATTTGACCTCAAGGTCAAAGGTGAATGTCATATGAAAGTCAAATAGTACTAAATATTCAATTTTGTTGTGATACACTTATTTGCCAAATATCTGAAAACTATGTCAAAAGATTAGAAATTCATACACCAGGCAAATTAAAAAAAGCAGCTCTCAGGGCTATGACCTTTTACCCTTAAATAAAGTATGTTTGGACCATGTCATATAGCGACGATAGCCATTTTCTGAAAGAACAAACATTACACTTTCGTTTAAGACAATAAAATTCCATGGGGCTCTCAGGTAAAATTTAAATTTTGAAAATTCGCCTCCTGGCCGCTCCCCTTAAACGAACTCCCATGTCGGATTTCAGGGCATTATGAGACTCCCTTTTGGAAAAATTTGGGCAGAGGTTACCCTTATAAGTTGGTATTCATATTGCTGAAATTATAACATAACTTACAGCTAAAACCATGTTTTCTCAAAATTTCAATATTGTTGTATGGTTTCCATGGCAACAATAACTCTTCTGAAATTCCAATTGCTTTAGAAATTGATGTTTTATGCCTCAAAAACTTCCCATGAGGTTTCATGAAGCTAGTGTTCATAGTTTTCGAGATACAATGAAAAATAGTGGAAAAAAAATCAAAATTTCATTTTCTCATAGGATTAGCATTGCAGACACCACCCTTTTTTGAGCCCAAAAGTAGCCTTCATGGACACCCTTTGAAAATTTTTTGATGATTGCACATCTAAATACATAGGGCTAATATGCTACCATGTTTGAAACCTCTAGGTCTAATGGTCTCTGAGATCTGCTTCGGACAACGAAGACGAGAAGAAAGAAAGACGGAAGAACTAGAACTAGATTTGCAATTGCAAGCAATAGCCGATGTCACCCCAGACAACTTATTCGATGATTCCATGTTGTTCGCTGCGTTAAAATCTACCTAGAAATCAATTTTCGTCGAATTCCGACAATGTTGACATTTTGACGTATTTTGACGGCCATCTTGGAAATGGCGGCCATTTTGAAAATTTCAAACGCACAGCATACAACTTCAGATGGTGATCCAACTTTGTACCAAGTTTGAAATCATTTGGTCCAGCCATTTCAAAATAATCGCTCGGACAAGAATTATTGGAAGAATGGAAAAAAAAATAATAACTAGATTTGCAATTGCAAGCAATAGTCGATGTCACCCCAGACCACCAATTCGGTGATTCCACCTTATTCGCAGCCTCAAAATCTACCTAGAAATCAATTTTCGTTGAAATCCGACAACGTTGAAATTTTGACGTATTTCGGCGGCCATCTTGGAAATTACGGCCATTTTGAAAATTTTAAACCCATTGTGAATTACTTCAGATGGTGGTCCAACTGTGTGCAAAGTTTGAAATCAATTGGTCCAGCCATTTCAAAATAATCGCATGGACAAGAATTATTGGAAGAAGAAAAATAATAAGAACTAGATTTGCAATTGCAAGCAATAGCCGATGTCACCCCAGACTTCCCATTCGATGACTCCACATTATTCGCAGCGTCAAAATCTACCTAGAAATCAATTTTCGTTGAAATCCGACAATGTTGAAATTTTGACGTATTTTGGCGGCCATCTTGGATATGGCGGCCATTTTGAAAATTTTTAACGCATTGTGAATAACGTCAGATGGTGTTCCAACTTTGTGCAAAGTTTGAAATCAATTGGTCCAGGCATTTAAAAATAATCGCTCGGACAAGAATTATTGGAAGAATAATAATAATTATAAGAAGAAGAAACGTAGAATAACAACATGTCACCCCGACAAAGTCTGGGGTGACAACATAATAATAATCAGAAGAAACGTAGAATAACAACATGTCACCCCGACTACGTCTGGGGTGACATAATAACTAGATTTGCAATAGCCGATGTCACCCCAGACAACCAATTCGATGATTCCATCTTGTTCGCAGCCTCAAAATCTACCTAGAAATCAATTTTCATTGAATTCCGACAATGTTGAAATAAAATAAAAAGAATAATAATAATCAGAAGAAACGTAGAATAACAACATGTCACCCAGACAAAGTCTGGGGTGACATGATAATAATCAGAAGAAACGTAGAATAACAACATGTCACCCCGACAAAGTCTGGGGTGACATAATAATAAACATTTATAATTGTATCAGGATGCTGATACAAAAGTCTCCCAAACGAACTCCCAATTTAGAAATCAGGACTATAAATCACTTCCATCCAACTCATGCAACCTGTCTATGAAATTTTATTCAATTCTGAGCATTTTGAATTTCCCGCCTTTTTTCCGTTTCCATGGCAACCATCGCCATTATGAAGTCTTGAAGACCAGAAACTAATCCCCCCTACCTGTAAAGGTTCATCCAATTCTGTACAATTTCATTTTCCAACCTTTTTTGCTGTTTCCATGGCAACCGGTGCCATTTAAAAATTCGAAGACCTTGGTTCATCTTTTGGGATATGGATTCATCTCCATGTGAAGTTTGGTCAAGATATGACCTTGACGTAATTTTTGTCAAGAATACCGCTTATGTGCACGCTAGAGTTTTCTATTTATCGTGTGCGTTTTTCACATGTACATTCACTCAACATCCTTTCATTTTTCCTATTAGGCCCCGAGAAATTGGTCGAACAAAATTTGAGGCGGAAAGACGAGAAGTAGAACAAGAATAAGAACTAGATCTGCAATTGCAAGCAGTAGCTGATATCGTCCCTGGCAACATCAAAATCTACCTAGAAATCAATTTTTGTTGTAATCCGACAAAGTTGACGTATTTTAGTGACCATCTTGGAAATGGCGGCCTTTTTGAATTTTTTTTTGTAGACTGCACTTTTCGTTATGGTGATCCAACTTCTTGCTAAGTTTCATTTGCCAACATGAAACCGTTTTCTAAAAATAGTCCGGACTAAATATATGGAAAAACAAATAATAATTACAAAAAATAAAAAGAAGAAACAATACAATAACAATATGTTGCCCCGACTACGTCTGGGGCGACATAATAAGAATTGAGTAAAAACAATAGGTCTCCCCAAACTTCGTTTGGGTGACTTAATAACAAAGTAACAAAAGCAAAAAGTCTCCCAACTTCTTTTGGGAGACTTAAGTAAGAATTGTGTAAAAACAATAAGTCTCCCCAAACTTCGTTTTGGAGTCTTAATAAGACACGGAGCACACACAATATAATAACAGGTATGATCTAAATAGAAAGCCAAAATGGGCTTATGACAAGAGTTTTGCACTAGGGAGATACTCCTTGAATGTTAAAAAAATGTTCATCAAATTGGTCATTGCAATCTAAAAAAATGAGTTGCAGGCAAGAACCAAAATACAGACTACTGACTTATTAATGGGAGACTAAAAGTCCAACATCAAAGACATCGACCCAATTGTAAAAAAAGATAAATACTGAATTTACTGTTAATCTAGTTTCTACACATGGCCATTTCGATAACATACCTCTCTCCAATACAAATAAATTCAAATCATTTGGAAAAACATTCGCGTAAAGATGTATAACAACTGGTAGGGAACAAAACAAATCAGTAAGATCTAAATGGAAACCAAAAATCAGTTAAGGGCAGAGTTAACGTTTGCACGAGGGAGATATTCTTTGACCTTTAACAAATTAAAAAAAAAAATCCTTTTTTCAAGTTAATAGGTTTTTAGACCAGCACCAAAGTACTATTGCCTCGTGACTTACGGTTCACAAGCAGAGGTAACAAATAACTAAAACATAAGTTACTGGAAAGTTAACTTCTTTATATCGACAACTTATGTCTCTTCTATGCAGATTAAAAAACGTTCGGACGACCATAAATATAAAGATGTATTACAGCCTATAGATAACAAATAATCAATAGAATCTAAATGGAAGGCCAAAATCAGGTGATAAGGACAGAGCTTTGTACGGGGGAGATACTCATTTATTTTTACGACACAAAATTAAGGGATCTGTAATATTATAATATAGATTTTTTTTGGAAAAGAACGAATACAAAACTAATCAATTACTTGCTATTAAGGACCTACTCTACATCTGTTTCAACCATTGCAGCAAATGTACTGCAATTTGGTGTAAATTGGCAATGGATATCTGCATTAATTAACAGTATTTAATATACGACGTTTTTAACCTATAAAACCAAAAAATGGGCGATGGGGACAATCTAAGAATATTGTGATTCAGTGAATTTCCAGTTGGCTGCATAATTTCAGAAAAGATCTTTGAATCTGCACGTCTTGGGATCCAATTTTAAACTATGTTGAATGCTATATAGGATGCATACCTATTCGACCCAATTTTTGAAGGAGACTACAGGAATCGAAGGATCGATGCCACTTACTTTGATTCAGATAGCTACGTAGTTAATTTAGAATATTCGCAGCCGGCACACTCGTGGAATGAAAAAAAAGACATTTTGGTCATAACCAAAATGTTTTAATTTGCCAAACATTTTAAGAGAACAAGACATGGAAATGTTTTTTTCAAAGGCTTTGGTCATTTTCAGAAATTAAAAGCTGGCATGAGTTTAAATATTTCTACACCGGAGGCCATGTTGGGCAAACTGCGAACCTTTGTTATCATTTAAAGGAGACCTGTTTTTAATTCCATTGTTAAAAAGTTTTCCCTTAATCTAAAAAGTTTCTGCGTAAGAGACCGTTGACTGTTTTTTTTTCATTGTGTAACGTGTTTGTAGGGATGCAGGTCTATCTGACATAATATTTGGAATACAATAAATACCCATGTTGCATGATAAACGGTAAATTTCGTTATGCTGCACACGTGTTTCAAGGAGTAACCTCTCATCAGTAGCATTAAAACAAACAATATGGAAAGCCATAATCCAAAAGTAGTTAAAAAAGTAGTTTCATTACCAGAAATATCGAATAGAAGGCCAAATTCAGTGCCAAGGACATCCATCGAGTGCTATACTCGGAATTAAGCTTTTGCATTTTTAAGGGATTAGATTTGATAACAAGAGGCTCTCAAGAGCCGGTATCGCTCACCTGGACCATGGCCAATACATAACTTCAAATCAACTTATACATGTATGTTAAAGGGTCTCATTTTCAAACTATGTAACTAAACATTTATGTAATATGATCCAACTTTAATTTAACTATTTTCCCTATTGCATGCCATCTTGGATAAGGGATGGATCTGCAGGACACAATTTTAAAGAAAATTAAGTATTGTGCCAAAGTTTATTTCCAACTGGCCAAATGGTTTTCATGTTTTAAAGAAGAAGATCTTTGAATGTACTCCTATATTAAACTTTGTTTCCCATTGGTAGCCAATTTGCATAAGGTGCAGACTTGAATGACATCTGTTTTGAAGGGGACCATCTAAGATACATTGTGACTAGCCAACTTGTTTCAGATAAAAAATTCTTTGTATGCTCTTTCCATACAGTCCAGTAATAAATTAAGTTCCCTGCAGATGGCCATGTTGGATGACATTTAGGCATAAAAGTCACAATACATATATATATTATAGTCAGCACCTCATAAGCATCATTAATGCCAAGTTCCGTTCAAATCCATTCAGGTTAATTTCATCATCAACTGCTCACTAAAGGCTTTATTTACTAATATTTTTACATTAAGCAGTCTATGGAGCTGATAATCTACTTCAACATACATGTCAGCAGAGTTCATAGTGATTCGCCACAAAAATCCAAATAATATACACAATATGTTTTTATAGGAAAATCATTATTACATGAAATAAAGTAAAGATTAAGAAAGTATTTTTGCAGAAATTTGCACAAAACACTGTTTTTGCTCTTAATTATGGAAGAAATAATTTTCTAATGAAGTGATAGTAGGGAACTTCTCTAAAGCTTAAAAGAGATAAGTTAACTAAAGAAGATTTGAACACAGAATTTAAAGGGAAATAACCCATAACCATATGGCATTGGAAAAAAATGGTGAAAAACGGCCAATAAATCATACACAGGCCTTTGGATTTTCTTCAAAATTTCTGTGTATGTAGATCTTGATATGCTGAACATTTTTTAAATTTACACTTCACCTCTATCTGTTACAGTTTTTGAAATAAAAAATAAAAAATGCACAAATTTTGAAAAATTTACAGAAAAAGGGCTATAACTCGCAGACGGTATTTTCTAATTTTCTTCAAAATTGCAGAGCAGATAGATCTCGACATTCTGAACAATTTTACCCTGTCAGATTTTTGATATCTGCATCGGTTTTTGAGTTATTGGCTAAAAACTGCAATTTACCCCTAGGTTCTATTTTTAGAACCGGCGGCCATGTTTTTCATCGGATCATAATAAAATGAGAATTGTTTGTACAGGACATGTCATAGATAATTACTATAAAGTTTCAAACCAATCCCTCCAGTAGTTTCAGAGTAGAAGATTTTTAAAAAGTGAGCTAACGACGGACGGACAGACGGACGACGGACGACGGACGCAAAGTGGTGGCAAAAGCTCACCCTGGCATAGCCAGGTGAGCTAAAAACAGTAATTTTCTATAAAACGCAAGGTATTTTTTTCATGTCGGACAAGTCTGTCTATTAGTCTGGTGAATACCCTCAGGGACCTCTGGTCCACCAGCAGTGGCATCGGCCAAATGGTTTCAAAATACAATATATACCCAAGTCGAATGATAAACGTGGCATGAAAAGAATACTCCTTAAAAATAATTGTCTTTTAAGTTTGGTTCTAATATGCAAAGCCTTTTTGGAGAAAAAAATCTGTGCAAGTATTTCCAAAAGGATCAAGTGTTAAGCTGATGGCTTTCTTAGATAAGATGATGCCGGACATAATTTTCATAGGATAAGTTTTTGAATTAAAAGTTCCCGTCACACAGGCAATACACGTAAATTGAACAAAAGTACCAAAAGCTTACTCTGGCTGTAAATATAGTTGGCAGGAAGTAGTGTCGAAAATAGGGGGGCCAGTAGAAAAGCACGTTATTACATATTCATATCATAACAATTGACTGCAATGTGAAGTTCCTAAAGCAGTGTGATTAGAATAATGCGAGCTGGAGGATATAGTAGGCAGAATTGAAAAGACAGACGGACAGAGTTAATCAGTATAACTCCAATTATTTGAAGCCTGTATCGCTCCACTGGATTATGGGTGGTCCAATGTAAAACAAATTACTCAGCTGACAGTCATCATTGATAAGGTAAGGATATTTCAGAAACCGCTTTTGAAAGAATCACCAAAGAGCCATCATTACAAATATTGGCCTTATTTGATTTGAAGAGAAGATTTTTAATGTTTTCAATAAGGTTTAATTCAATTATGTTCCCCTCTTGTGGTTATCTTGGAAGAGATGTGGACCTGAAATACTTGCAGAATTGCCGGATACCTCATTAAAAGAGGCCCCATTAAAACTAATTTTAGCTCGAAATTGTCTGGTATGTTCTGATTTAAGATCTTTGAATATGTTTTTCAAACAGTCAAATGTCATCCAATATTCAACGCTGGTGTTCTCCCTGAATCTTTTAATACTTTAATAATGTGTTAACCCGAGTAACTTTTTTCGAACGGGGACTACCTAACAAAAATTTTGAGAAATTTAATTTAGATGTGTTATTTTCACGGACAATTTTTGAATGGTTTCCTGTTGGGATATTAAACTATGGGCTGTTGGTAATCTCTTATGAGGTTTGAACCCTCTGGACACATTTGTAAAGGGTACCATTCAAGGACTGTTGCTTTTTTTTTACATTCACGTTCTTTATAATGACAAAATTTGTACAATCAAATATAAGATTCAATTAAATATACAATAAAAATTTAAACATGTAATAAGTATTCAAGGAAAAGTTATGTGTCTCATGTAAACATAAAATAGATACATAAAAGGACTGGTTTGATCAAGTTTCAGAAGGCCAATAGGTTTTTCATAAGGAAAGAACTTCGAATGTGAAGTTTATTACGGACGGACGTCGGTCGCTAAGTGACAGAAAAGCTCATTCTTGCTGTAAGCAGGTAGCTTTAGAACAGCAAACAAGAGGCTCACAAGAGCCTGTATCGCTCACCTGGACCATGGCCGATGCATAAATTCAAATAAACTTCTATCTTAAAGGTTCTCATTTTCAAACTATGTAAACAAACATTTATGTTTATGATCAAACTTTAATAAACTATTTTCCCTATTGCCTGCCATCTTGGATAAGGGATGGATCTGCAGGACACAATCTTAAAGAAAATTAAGTTTTGTGCCAAAGTTTATATTCAACTGGCAAAAAGGTTTTAAAGAAGAAAATCTTTGAATGCACTCCAATATTAAACTATGGTACCCATTTTTAGACAATTTGCATAAGGTGAAGACTTGAAGGACATCCGTTTCGAAGGGGACCATCTAAGCTACATTGTGATTAAGGTTTATTCTAACTAGCCCGATTGTTTCAGATGAAAAAAAATTCTTTGAATGCTATATCCATACAGTCAAGAAATAAATTAAGTTCCCTGCAGATGACACCAAATTTACACTACTTAGTCAGCACCTCATAAGCATCATTCATGCCTAGATCTGTTCAAATCCATTTAGTGGTTCTCAAGATTATTTTCATCAACTGCTCACCAAGGCTTTATTAATTAAAAAAAAAATTAAGCAAGCTATGACGCCATGAAACTGCTTCTAAATTCATGTCAGCCAGGCATAGAGTAACCAAACAATAAGATCTCAGTTTGACACAATACACTTATAAAGAAAATTATTATGACATAAGGTGAAGATTAAGAAAGTATTTTTGCAAAAAAAATGTAGAAATTTGCACAAAAACACTGTTTTGCTCTTAATTATGGAACAAATAATTGTTTCTAATAAAGTGATGGCAGGGAATTTCTCGAAAGCTTAAAAGAGAAAAGTTAACCAAAGAAAATTTGAACACAGAATTTAAAGGGGAATACCAATAAACCATATGGCATTTGAAACAAAAATGGTGAAAAACGGTCATAAATCCTACACAGCCCTTTTCATTTTCTTCAAAACTTCAGAGTATGTAGATGTTGATATTCTGAACATTTTTCCAATTTACACTTCACTTCTATCTGTTATAGTTTTTGAAGTGTGTAAATTTTAAAAAAATTTCGGAAAAATGAATTAAAAATTTTGCACACATACTGGCCTCTCACTGATACTGCCGATGTCTACTGAAATTTATGATGATTCTTGAACAAACCCTGTGGGAAGTTTTGATTTCTTTCTTCCGTAGTGCGACAGTGTTCTACCAGCAGACTAGGCTCCTTGAGCTAGCCGGCAGTTTAGCGGCGAGCACCCCTTGACCCATCTTTCAAAATCACGTATTGTCTTTTTCTCTGCTTTCAAGATTGTGAATATGGAGTTAGTAGTCTACCTGTATTGGGTTTTATTCGTATGTTTTCATACTATAGGGAAACGGGACATATAAAAGGAGGTTTGGGTACCCATAAACAGGTTTAACCCTACCGCTGGCTTTTGCTAGTGCCGGTACCAAGTCCGGCTGTCCCGAGTTCCTATCGTTGTCTACGTTTGTCTTTTGTCTTATACGTGTTTTTCTTGTGTAGTTCCCTTGCAAATTGTTGCATGTAATTATAATTTTCAGCCATTGTAAGTGTTTCTTGTTATCCATTTTTAACATGTAACTCTCAGACGGGTTTTCCGATTTTCTTCAAAATTGAAGAGCAGATAGATCTCGGCACTCAATTTCATCCCAGTCCGATTTTTGATATCTGTAACATGTTAAAAAACATGTTCTATTTTCAGTAACAGTGGCCATTTTGTTTGATCCTCGGACTAACAGAACACAATTTTTTAACAACATACCCTGGTGATGACCAAGGCCAAGTGGTTTCAGAGGAGAAGATTTTTGAAGAAAAGTTTAGGACGGATGACGGACGACGGACGCCAAGTGATGGCAAAAGCTCACCCTGGCATATATGATCTAAAAACGCTTTATGCACATGATTATAATTATCTGCATTATTCGTTTTAGACTAACGGTTCGGTTCTCACTTACTTACCTGCATTTTTGGTCGTGATGTACATGTACGTATTGACGAATGGACCCTAATTTTATGTGTGGATCCTGCATCAAATGCAGGTGGCATAAAATGAACAACGCTTTTGAATGAGAAGTTCTTTTGAAAGCAATTTGCAATATTATTTCAAATTGCTGCTATATGGTACATAATGCTACGATGTGAAAACTTATGTTCTAGGAAGTTTTTTTTGTTTTGTTTAGATCTATGTAACAGAATTTCTGTTCTGATGTCAAGTATTTTATTTTGATAAGTGCTGATGTCAGGCATTACATTTTGATAAGAACTGATGTCAAGCATTGCATTTTGATAACTACTGATAAGCATTGTAAATTTTTTATACGTATTGGTATCAAGCATTGCATTTGCATTTCGATAAGTAATGATATCATGCATTCTCATTTGGATGAGTAGCACTCCTTGTCCAAAATTATTTTAGGTTCATTTCTGATGCCGAGCGTTTAGAATATACAGTACTTTAAAAATCTATATAATGATTTAAAATAAATGACCTTATTGTCTCGCCTGCGATGAAAGTCGCAAAGGCAAAGACATAGGGATCATAGATTCTGTCGTCGTCGTCGATATCGTCGTGAACATTTGGTTTATCCAAATATTTAACTTTTTTTAACTTAAATAACTTTCTCAAATCATGTTCAATAGCAATGAAATTTTGACACAATATTCAGTGCAACTTCATTTTATTTAAAAAAAAATGATTCCAATTTTTCTGCATTTTGCCATTAGTTTGACTTAGTTTTTTCGATGCATTGTTTTGGTTTGCATCATATCTCAACACCTACATGACGTAGACACATGATGATTGGTAAGTGGTCACATCTTCCAACACCCATAACAGAACTATGTCAGCTTGACATATATTTTCCGCATGAATGATTTTGGTTAAATTTTCGCTCTACGTACATTTATCAAACAAAATTTGGATAAAGGAATTTTGATTTTAAATTGTTTCATGTAGTCTATAGCTAAGCAATAAGCTTTTAGAATTTTATTCTGGTTCCAAGTTTGTTGAATTTCCTGAAAATGTCTGAGACTAACACTTTTGGAATTTTTGCATACATTCAAATATTCTAGTCATTTTTTTTTCATATGACACATAATTCTGACAACTTAGAACCAACAAAACTTTAGTAAATTTCCTGCAACTCTCAAACAGCAGTAATTTTGGGAGTTCTTGTTAGTAAACATACTTTTTGGATGCATTTTAGTCCAAACAAGTATTTCAAATGATAAGATTTCAAAAATTTGATTCCAATTTTAGTAAATTTCCTGAAACTCTCAAAGACATAGAATTTCTGGGAATTTTTATTATAAACTATGTTTTTGAATTAATTTTAGTCAAAACAAATGTTTTTAAAGGTTACATTAAAAATAATATTGATTGCAATTCTATTAAATTTAAAAATATTTTACGAAAGGATATGGAGTAAATGAACATGAGACCATAACATATAAAGTACTGTGCAACGTAGTCCTTACAGAAAAAACGATCAGTCACCCGTCATCCGTTCGTCAGGGAGCAGTCAGCGGTCAGTCAGCGATCAGTTAATTAAAGTGACGACTTGTTATTCGTCCAACCCGTCAATTGACGTGAAACGTGACGGATGACGAGATCCCTATTCGTCCAACTCGCGTCCAGATTCGTCCATATATCACGTGATGTCTCGGGTTAAAGATTTTGCGAAATATAGATTCGTTTCACACGATCGTACATCATCGCAACAGATAAATTTTTCTGCTATTAATAAATAATTGCCTGTCATATATTTTTTTTCATTTTCATAGAGTGTTTAATAAAATAAAGGTCGAAAGGTACTGCTGCATTGATGGGTGTTATTCATCAAAATTTGCCATTTTCATAGAGTTTAAACAAAATAATGTGTAAAGGGAAAATTTCTCACTGATCGGTGCATTTGTAATGACTAACTTTTAATTATTCATTTTTAGATATACATGTAATGGAATTTAAAAAAAAACCTAATGTGTATAAGAAAAGTTTTGCACTGGCTGGTAGATTTCCAGTGAGTAATTTTTTATCACATTTTTTTCATTTTCATGGAATTTTTAACAAAATAATGTGTAAAAGAAAGTTTCGCACCAACCGGTGTATATGTAATGACTAAAATGAAGATTCATAAGTATTTTTTTTGACATTTTTTTCATTTTCATGGAATTTTTAACAAAATAATATGTAAAAGGAAAGTTTCGCACTGACCGGTGTATATGTAATGACTAAAAAAAAGATTCATAAGTAATTTTTATCACATTTTTTCATTTTCATGGAATTTTTAACAATTCAATGTGTAAAAGGAAAGTTTCGCACTGAACGGTGTATATGTAATGACTAAAATGAAGATTCATAATTAATTTTTTTCTGCATTTTTTCATATGGTCTCATGTTCATTTACTCCATATCCTTTCGTAAAATATTTAATACAGGAGTTTGTTTTTTATTGCAGTGTGGAGTTGGTAAAAAAATTCCCCGTGGTAGAGATGTATGCTCTTAATTTTTCTTAGATATGGTGTACTTGTACATGAGATGATATCTCATGTGTACACTTTGTTCAATTACTATTATCTAAATTTATGTAAATTCTAAAACCGAAGGATTAACTCCCACCATCGTAGTTTTGTCCTTAGCTATATTTGATATTATTTTATATTTTACGAAAGGATATGGAGTAAATGAACATGAGACCATAACACATATGTTAACTCCAGCTGCAATAATTTTAATGAGCTGTATGGCCATTTCGGAAATGTATTGCGCATCAGCAGCACTAGAACCCAAACATAGGAAATCAATAATTTCAAAAAATGTCAAAATGCATAAAACTAAACGAAATCCCAATAAATAGTTACGGATTTCCTTTGTTTGGGTTCTAGTGCTGCTGATGAGGAATAAATTTCCGAAATGGCCATACAGCTCATTAAAATTATTGCAGCTGGAGTTAACATATGTGTTATGGTCTCATGTTCATTTACTCCATATCCTTTCGTAAAATATAAAATAATATCAAAAAAGAAAAATTAAGAGCATACATCTCTACCACGGGGAATTTTTTTACCAACTCCACACTGCAATAAAAAACAAACTCCTGTATTAAATATTTTACGAAAGGATATGGAGTAAATGAACATGAGACCATAACACATGTTTACTCCAAATGCAATAATTTTAATGAGCTGTAGTACCATTTCGGAAACTCTCAAAGACAAGCCATATTTGTGAATTCATGTTAAAAACCTTACGTTTTGGGTTAATTTTGGTCAAAGCAAACATTTTCAATGGTTTGATTTCAACAATTTTCATTTCTATTTTGGTAAATTTCCAAGTACTCTCAAAGACCATTTTTTTGTCTTGGAGTTTTACTTAGCAACCACATCTTAATTAAAGCAGAATTATAATGACAGTGGAGTGAGCAGGCGAGACACCAGGGTCCGCGGAACCTTTACGAATTATTTTACTGTTAATTACCTATATTCAAGCGTTGTTTATATACAGTGTATATTTTGATAAATCACTTACATTGTATAATCAGATCCACAGTCTTAGTTGCGATGTTTTTTACACCGTTATTAGCCTCTATTGTAAACTGGCCGGAATTTTCACATTTCAGCTGTGGTAGTTCTGTTGTGTAGTTATTGGAACTTTCGTTGTATTGCAACTCTCTTCTGTCATATGATTGTGACGTTAAGTATAAACGTGATTTAGGGTTGCTTTCAATAAACGTTTTCACAAACACCTTTTCCCCTTCTTTGAATCGATAATTTATTATGCAATCTTGGTAACTGCATGCACTGTTTCCAATCTGGATAGTTTTAAATAAAGGAGGATCTGAAATAATTGAAGATTTGTGAAAAATCAAAGGATTTACCGGAGATAACTAAAAGAAAGCTAACTATCATTTATAAAACAGCCTGCTAACCTGGGCCATGAGTGACAGAAAAAGATGAATATTATTTCTAGTAAGTGTCAATGTCAAACCGATCCCTGCACTGCAGGCGGCCACCTTGGATTTGATGCATACTGCTGCAATGAAAGGAGAAGTTTGGTGCACCATAAAACAGGTTTGACCGTCCATTTCTCGTGAAATGCCTGTACCAAGTCAGGACAATTGTGATCGACAATTTTTGGGGTGGTTTCCACCTGATTTGTCTTTTTTGTCTCATGGACATTGGCTTTCATTCATTTAATGCAAAGGTGAAACATAACATGAGGTCAAAGTTAAGCATATGTCATAAAGCACTACTAGTGCCATAGTTTTGTGGCGTTCTTGTTCATTTTTGTTTATTTGTTTTGTCTTTGTCATGCTGTCTCAGTTCGTGTTGGATATGAATTTCCGTAATTTTGGATTTTTGATTTTGACATTTCTCCTTTCCTCAGTTTTGCTTCGGTATTCGTTTGCCGATGTATATGAATGCACATGTATAATCAAAGTGCCAAAGGCACTGATGGAAAGGTGTTTATGACAGCAATGATTAGTGTAGAATGTCTGGTTGTATGAATACTTTGCCCATGATGCAAATGAACATTTTTTTGTCATTTATGTTCACAAACTTCTAATTTGTGCCTTCAGTATGGTTGTTCCTTGTTTTGGTATGAGCTACTCTTGGACAGTAATTTACAGGAGAGCCTTATATGTGAGGGTCCGTCTACTATGCAAATTTTTGTGGAAAATGTAATACCACCTCGTGTGGACTCATGACACTGTTCTGTAGTACATATGACCTGTAATATCCCATCAGGAAATGTTAGTACTGTAAATACCAAAATGTTACATTTTTACCCCCAAAAATGCATAGTATATAGGCAGACCCTCGCACGTGAGGCTCCTGATATGTCCTGTCAACAAGTATCTTGCAATTGAATAATAATTACTTGTAATTTTGCCGTCCTTTGTTCCCACAAGCACTTGCTTCACTCATTTTGAAACAATGTTCCCTTTTCAAAAAGTGCACGCTTGCTACAAAATAGCTCCAGCAGTATTTTAGTGAGTTGGAGTTATTATTATTTAGTAACATTGCCCCTGTTATTGGACTGAGTTCAGTGCAATAACAGCATCCTGCAACCGAAAATGTCAGTTGTAAACAATACTTTGCTTCATTTTTTACTAAAATGAAAATTATTCAGTACATGACTGACTTTGCAACAAAAAAGCCCACAAACACACACATGTTTACATGCCTATGGTAACACAATTCATCAGGGAGTCAAAAGGAACAGCTTTTATCCTAAGGTGATAATAAGACAATTCATCCGGTAGTCAAAAGGAACAGTATCTACTTGGTAAAGGGAAACAATTCATCCGGGAGCCAAAGGAATAGCTTTTATCATTCCATTCACAAAACACCAAAAGGTAAACGCCTGAGGTTGAACGGAACAGCAATAATAAACAAAATGGCCACATGATTGATAATAATGATAATTAAAAGAGTTACATGTGATTTACCGTTTCTTCTTATATTAATTTCATTGAGAGAGGTATTAAACTTTCAATCTGTTGTTACTTTGTGGTTATATCACCGGACACTTGGGACCTTTTATTTTGGAAAGTATAAATAAATGGAATTAGTTATCAACATATATTTTGGACATTATTTTATTTTAATTATTTCTTAGAAATCTAAATTGTTAAAGTCAAGTTTCGATATCTTAGTTTTTAATTAACTGTCTTTCATCAAATTCTTATCGCGGTTTTTAGTAAATGGACTCCATTTAGACAGTGTGCTTTGTGGACAATAGTGGAAAAATCCTAATCCGCAATTTGTGTTTAATTATTTCTCTATAGAGACATTTCTATGGACAAAGCTAATCTCTGTTTTTTATATATTGTTGTTATTTTATTTGTAATGTCAGTTTAGGTTTATAGTTCGGTTACGCCGGACTGCAAAATAAAAGTATAGAACGGAAATATATTCCTTCTTGAATTTATAACCGGAACGCTTGCACATTCCCCCGGTTATAGTAATATCACAAATGTGTTTCATTTATACATACAGAGCCTGATGTGAGTTACTACGTAGCCTCAGTCATTCACAATAAAGATGCAAATTACTGAATAAATTCCTACATACGACCGAATCAAAAGCATGTAAGAGTGAAAAATCAATTCACACCAACCTTGCCATGAAATATGTAAGCATTCAAATCACTTTTCATTGAAAAATTTCAGCTGATATTCAGTGTTTTTCAGATTTAAATGAAATATTTGCTTTGAAAAAGGATTCTTTGGGATGTGGATAGTTCGCATGTGTGAGGTTGGCTGCTGCCGGTGATCACATAATGAAAGGTATTGATAAATACCTTTCCTGAAAGGTATTGATAAATACCTTTCCTGAAAAATGAAGGACAAGTAATTATTTAGAAGTAAATAATTCGGGGTAAATAAAAAGTAAAAGTGCTTCGAACTCAAGAGAATCTAGGCAAAGACAAAAGGAAAACTGAATAGTCTAGGCATTTACAATAATTAAAGTGTCTTGAATAACAAAAGAAATGTTCCAGACAGATCTTTAAATAAAATTTAAATTTCTATCCGGTATTATAAAAGTATGAGAAAAATATAATTATTTTGAGATCATCACAATTAAAAGTGGTGATGTTATTGTTCTTAAAAGACGATTAAGGTAATAATTAAGCGTTAAATATTGGACTTACAATAAACATTTAACTTTACATCTGAGGTTAAAACTCTTCCATGGCCTTCTGGGTGGATACTGTTTTGATAAGTTACTTGGCAACTATAGGTTCCCTTATTTCCCTTTGTAACATTGTTAATATGCAGAATATTGCCTTCAAGATATGTCTTTTTCTTAAATTTCCACACAAATCTACATTTTGGGTTGCAGTCGGCTAAACACTTGATAGACTGTAGGTTGTCTCCTTCTACCACTTTAACATTTTCTGCTGACAGGGAAATACCGGCAGGTCCATCTAGAGAACAATGGAATAGAAATTTGTTGATGAATTAACGAGAATGTTCTGTAGAACGACAACTACAATCTGAATATTGTTGCAATATATATTTGGAGAATCATTAACATGGCTCTCTATTTGGTCAATGCAATACAACTTTTTTCAGCAGATTTGAAATCATTGAACACTCTTGCGCTGCTTAAGAGGCTGCTCTAGGAGCAAATATTATGCAATTATGTATTTATTTTGGTATATTTGAAGATATTGTAAGATTATAAATAATACTACTGACCTAATCGTAAGATAATATACATTTATTTCCCATTTGCATTTGTGGAAATGTTATGCTTTGGGAATCATATATCTCGAAGGCATCGACTCAGGGAAATATGGTTCCCGCCTGTCGATATATTTTGTTTTAACTACCCCATACCCCTCCCAAAACCAAATGAGACACGTTTTTATGATTGTAACTTAGAAAGTAGTTATCCCTGTTATATCACATATCAAAACATGACGATTTTACCAATTCTGGTTGCTGCAGGCAACTAAATTGCAAGCTGGGAATTTGAAAGTGCAAAAAAATTTGCATATTTTTGACGGGTTGGTCTCCAGTTTTGAGCAACCAGAATGTAACACTTCATCTCTAAAATTGGATTATAATGATAGATCCATGTCTTGTCTGTTTTCTGGTGAAAGTGTTAGTTCTTCGGGCGCATGTACCTTCTTCATATCCGTTTTAAATGTGAAAAATGATTTAAAAAATCCCAACTTGAGGACTAGGAATAACATATACCTACACCCAGAACACGTATCTGCGCAGCTATTCATCATAGGCTAGTAGGAATGACACAAGGAATGACAGAAAAGTCCTTGAATTGTGGATTATCACCGTCGGCTATTGGCACCCCGAAAAAAACGACCAAAAAATTTAAAAAATGCACTTTTTGTGGTCACCTTTATTTGGACTCAACCGCAATCGCCCATCGTAGCCATTTCAAATCGTGATCACTAACACCAGCTCCAAAGTAATCATTATACAAAATGCACATTTTCAGCATCTGTTGCTACATATGCATATAATTTGCATTATGCGTAGATTCTAAATCGAGTAATAAGGACTCAAAGTATACTTCAGCTGGAAAATTACTGATGTTGCTGTTAAATGTTATATTGAATTTTTGAGGGAAAATTACAAGAACATGAACTTATTAAAATAGATCACTGTAAAGAAGTTTGTATGCAGGGGCAAGGTTTAGCTATTTTATGAAATTCAATTCTTGTGTTAACCCAAAATACTGTGTCGACTTTGAGTTACACTTTGCGTATCCTGTATAAATACTGTATTATAGGAAAGGATATGGGGTAAACGAACATGAGACCATAACACATATGTTACTCCAAATACAATTAATTTTAATGAGCTGTATGGCCATTTCGGAAATCGTAATCAGCAGCATTTCAACCTAAACATAGGAAATCAACAATTTTTAAAACTGTTTAAAATGCATAAAACCAAACAAAGTCCGAATAATCAGTAATATCAAATATCACTAAGGACAAACTACCATGGATGGAGTTAAACCTTAGGTTAAAGAATTAAAATAATAGTTATAATCAAAGTGTACACATGTGATATAATCCCATGTACAAGAACACCACATCTGAGGAAAATAAAGAGCATACATGTCAACACGGGGAATTGTTTTACTAGCTCCACACTGCTTTAAAAGGAAAACTCCTGTATTAAATATTTTACAAAAAGATATGGAGTAAATGAAAAAACCAGAGGCTCCCAGGAGCCTGTATCGCTCACCTGGCTTTCAGTTGCCACAATCAAGGTAACACTGTAAGTTATATAGTTGATCTTCAGTTTCTCAAACTTTCGTAGCTCAAACACCTCCAATATCTTGAACTGTTTTAAAAGTCTGATCATGTTTTAGTATATTTCTTTGTTGGGCTTTTTTGAAAAAAAAAGTTCTTCCTAAGGACCACTTTCGACACCAGTTTTGAAGTCGAGATGTCATTTTGTTAATGGCAGTCAACAAACATTTTTCAACATCGGTATTGAAGTCGCAACATCAATATCTACTTGGAAATCTAATTTCATTGAAATCGGACAATGTAGAATTTTCCCGCCTTTTTTGGCGGCCATTTTAAAAATGGCAGTCAACAAACAATTTTTAACATCAGTTTTGAAGTTATGACATCAAGACCGATTTGGAAACCAAATGTCATTGAAATTGGACATTGTTGAATTTTCCCGCCTTTTTTGGTGGCCATTTTGAAAATGGCAGTCAACAAACAATTTTCAACACCGGTTTTGAAGTCGCAACATCAATATCTATTTGGAACCAAATTTCATTGAAATCGGACAATGTTGAATTTTCCCGCCTTTTTTGGCGGCCATTTTGAAAATGGCTGTCAACAAACAATTTTCAACATCGGTATTGAAGTCGCAACATCAATATCTACTTGGAAACCAAATTTCATTGAAATCAGACAATGTAGAATTTTTCCGCCTTTTTTGGTGGCCATTTTGAAAATGGCTGTCAACAAACAATTTTCAACATCGGTATTGAAGTCGCAACATCAATATCTACTTGGAAATCAAATTTCATTGAAATCGGACAATGTAGAATTTTCCCGCCTTTTGGCGGCCATTTTGAAAATGGTGGTCAAGGAACAATTTTCAACATCAGTTTTGAAGTCGCCACAGCATGGCAAAAATTTCATCAATTTACACTTAACCTTCATCGTCTATAGTTTTGGAAATAAAAGATGAAATATACGAAAATTTTAAAAATTTGGTGAAAAAAGGGCAATAACTCCTACAAGGGTTTATGGATTTTCTTCAAAATTTCAGGGTGGGTAGATCTTGATATGCTTAACATTTTTGCAATTTAAAGTTGACCTCTATCTGTTATGGTTTTCAAATAAAAAATAAAATAAATTAAAATTTTAAAAATTTTACGGAAAAAGGGAAATAACTCCAAGACGGGTTTTCAGATTTTCTTCAAAATTGCAGGGCGAGTAGATCTTGCCATGCTGATCATTTTTCTCATGTCAGATTTTTGATATCTGTAACGCTTTTCGAGTTATTTGCAAAATACAGCAATTTACCCCTATGTTCTATTTTTAGTAACAGCAGCCATGTTGTTTGACCCTCGGACTAATCGAACATAATTTTGAAACTGCATACCCTGGTGATGATTCAGGCCAAGTTTGGTTACAATTCGCCCAGCAGTTTCAGAGGAGAAGATTTTTGAAATTGTTGACGGACGGACGGACGACGGACGACGGACGGACGGACGACGGACGACGGACGGACGGACGACGGACGCAAAGTGATGGCAAAAGCTCACTTGGCCTTTTAGGCCAGGTGAGCTAACAAATGGAAAAAAGGAAACATCTACAATGACTGAAAATTACAGTCACATGCCACAATCTGGCAGGGAACTAAACAGGAAAAACATAAACAAGACAAAAGACAAACGTAAACAACGATAGGATCTCAGGACAGTCGGACTCGGTATCGACACTAGCAAAAGCCAGCGATAGGGTTAAACCGGTTTATGGGTACCTAAACCTCCCCTTTATCTGTCCCGTTTCCATATAGTATCATAAACATACGTACAAAACCAGACACAGGTAGACTACTAACTCCATGACCGCAATCTTGAAAGGAGAGAAAATGAAAATACGTGATATTGAAAGAACATGAACATGAATCCATAACACATATGCTAATTCCAACAATATCCTTCATAGTAAACATAACTTAAAATAATTATAATTTTATTCGTTGTCTTTCAAAATACAGATGTCGGAGTTGAGTTAACCCTTTGCCTTTCTCTTTCCTGGCCTACAGAATATTGCCTATTAAAAAGTTTGAAGTGACATCTTGAATGCTTCCTTAAAAAGCTGCTGAAATGTGGACAAGCACAAAACTTACTGTATTTACTGCAATATAATGGCAACTGTTGTGTACAGCACACAATGGTTCAGGATGCAAAATAAGGTATGAAGATTGTGGCAAAGTGTTTGAGACTTTCAAATGTTTCTAATCTGTATTAGCATTTGATTAGTATAATTAACATTTTTAGTGAGTATTTAACCCAGATCTATTGACATGATGTGACTACTTGTCAAAGTCATATGAAGTTCCGGTAAATGCATGCATGCATGGATAATCCGTCTTCAGGTGTTCTTGCCTTGTCTCTGGACTTCGATTTGTGTAATCTTGTGCTTTGTACTGCCGTTGTTTTTTAAAATAACTAAGTCAAGATAACAGTAAAAACCTACAAAAGCCGAAGACTACAATCACATGCCACAATCCACAAGGGAAATGCACTAGAACAAAAACATAACAGACTAGATACAAACATAAATAACTATAGAAACTTGGCATGGCCGGATCTGTACCGGCGCTAGGAAAATGTTATTGGTAGAGTCAAGCAGGTTTATGGGTACCCAAACCTCCCCTTTCTCTATTCCGTTTCGCAATAGTATAACAAACATACGAATAAAACCCAATACAGTTAGATTACTAATTCAATGACAACTGTCTCGAAAAAGACAAGAATATGACAAAACGTAATTTAGAAAGCTGTGTCAAAGAGGGCTCGTCGCTAATCTCCCAGCTAGCCCAAGGAACGTACACTGCTGGTAAAACACTGTTAGCATAACGGAGGAAAACGAAAAACACGAAACTTTCCGACGGGTTTGGTAAAGAGTCGTCATGTATTTAAATAGACATCGGCAATATACATGGATTATCAATTTGAATGTTGGCAATATCAGCATATCAACATATATGGAAGTTAATTGGAAGTATAGCATATAGATTTAAAGGGATTACTGTTATGTAAAAAGATGAAGTATTTTTATTTTCAGAATAAACAAAATGAAACTCTTGAGTAAATTTGCCAGACAAAGGTTTTTTATATGAAAATGTATGTCAATGAAATGTATAAATAGTATACAGTAATAAATTAGACAATAACAAAATAGGTTCCCGAGACTCAATTTTCCCGACGCGAAGAGGAGTAAAATAGTTGACGTCGAGGGTAACCAAAAAATACCAAATATATAACTGTACTATTCTATCGAACTCAAAATTCTAAGGCGTTATTGTGACGTCACCAGTCCATATTTTCAAAGAATATAGACCGGTGAAAGACTGTTTGACCGAAGAGGTCACATTAATCAAAGCTCCGATAGAGCTGAATCTCGAAGCCCTGAAAATCTACACGTGGTAAAACTTCGTAGTTATCCAAAGAACTGCTGCATACGTCTGCATGTAACGTTATTCCGTAATACGTCAAAATAATCGGATTGTGTGATTTCGCATGTCGATTTCATTGCTATAAATATATATGCAATACACTGTCAGAGGTAAAGAAATGTTATTTTCATCTTTGACAAATTACTGCGCGACAGTGTCGTTGATCCGAGACGCAATATAAAAAAACGAGTAATTTGATAAACATGCATATTGTTTTCAATTTAAATTTAATAAAACAACACCGTATTCAACTCAAGAAAATGAAGAAATATAACTAAAAAACACAATGTATACGATTTTGAAAGAAACTTGCGCACTATATTTTATCTGAAGCACGAAGATCATCTTTTAGAGCTGTTAATAGGCTTGAAGCCTCACGTGATTTTTTCTTGTCATATTAACATCTCTCCAGCCATTTCATGGCTTCGAGATAATTACTTAATAAAAAAATTGTTGTGGTCATCGCTTCCCTTGTTCCTTCGGTATTTACACTTTCAATGGAAAAAAAGTATTTTTTATAATATTTATTAAAGAATTGAATGCATTTTTTTGTAGATTTATTTGAGTGTAAAAGCGTGGACCGTAGCACATTTTGAATGAAGCGCGCATTTAATACTAATTATTATATTCCGTAAATAGAATGCAAGCGTTCACGCAAGATTATGAAAATCGTGGATGGTGCACCACTATTCCGCCGTCTTTTGTTAACTTGATTCGAGTGCTGATGTAGTTTTACTGACTGATAAAACACAGTTACAGAAATGATCGGGAGTACTCGCAGCCAATCAAATGTTGTGATTTCCATACGAAGCAGAATGAATGTAATTATTTTAACTTAATGTAATAAAACTTTTTTTAATTAAACAGACAGCTGATACTTGTAATTTAACACAATACACCCGTATAAAGCCTTTCCATAAATCTAACTTATCTTTATTTTTAGACCCCATAGTCGGGTAAAGTTATCCACTATTTTTAAATTTTAATGCACCCATGTGACATGCAAGTAAATTGCATATCAAAAGAAAGCTTGTGATCTATACTATAAAATTATACCGGTTGTAAAAGCGAAATGTGGTACATTTTCTCTAAAATGAGAGTCAAAGGTCAAATTTCATTTTTTCCAATTTTGCTTCTTTTGTGTTTAAATCGATTTTTTGGGAAAATTCGGAGGAATAATG
Organism: Modiolus philippinarum; assembly: GCA_002080025.1. NCBI lineage: Eukaryota > Metazoa > Mollusca > Bivalvia > Mytilida > Modiolidae > Modiolus > Modiolus philippinarum. The sequence goes on along the minus strand of MJUU01013855.1, from coordinate 41,967 downwards.
TTATAAAAATGTCTAACTTCAAAAAAGTAAAGTCTGAGCTAATGTTAAAATGATTTAGCATTAAAATATCAAAGAATGCTATATGTACAAATTTTATGAAAAGAAACAAGTACACAAATGACATGCATCGAACTAGATAATAACATTTTTTACTAGAACATTGCAAAGTCGAAGCCGACAAATAAAAGTACGGTAAATAAGATTTTCTGTCGGTGGACTTTGTGTTCCGACCACGTCAAGGTCGAATAACGCGTCTTGTATGTTTTTTTTTTCTTTCTTTATCTTTTTATTTTTTGAAAATTGGGGGAAGGGGTATTTACAGCGTTGAGCAATCTGAGATACATAAAAATCAGATACTCTGTCATGTCTAAGTTTTTAAGCTATTGTCGAGCCCTTAACATAACGTTATTACGTATATATACTATTTAACTATGCTTTCTATCAACTTATATATCAACATCGGCTGACTCTTGGTGCGTCAAACTGCTCTTACAAATTTCATTTCCCTGGGCATAAGTCGATTTGCTCGAAACAAATGCAACAACAACAAATATGCCTTAGCATGTGCAAATGCATTCTTGTAAAAAGTCTGATGACATCATTCCAAGAAAAAGAACTGGTTTGAGACCGTTGCTTCCTTTTTGCCAACCGAAATTCAAGGGCGATTCTTAAGGAGGTTAAGCTAGATTGGATGTTATCCAAACTTTTGATTTTAAGATCGACCTGAGGACATGCATCTTCAATCTAGCTAATGGCTATAATTCCCTTAGGTATTGAAGATGGAGTTCATGTTATTTAAGGTGGTATTTTGGCAAGACAAGTCACATTGCTTGTTGTAGGACTGACACTTGATTGTGTGTTTAGACCCCCTTTGCAGGAGTCGAGTTATAATATTTAGTCATTATGAGGTAGATATTACCCTTGCTCGATCTTTGTTGTTTCATGAGCAGTTTAACTAGAAAGATAGCGTCTTACCTCATCGTAAGAGACACAAAGGCCATGAATGTTTGAAGTATCTGAAGTTTTCAGAACCATAGATATGGTAGATTTGTAAAGCAATTTCCAAATGAAACGGAAAGATAAGTTTATATTAACAGAAACAATACATTCTGCTGTTTATAAACATTTACAGAACATTCCTAGAGGAACGCAAGTGATATATTTAGCAGATGCAAAAGTAGAATCGTCGAGAAGCCAGTACAAAAAAGACTGTCATAGATTGATATATTTGATACAGAAAGAAATGAATTTGATACTTGATCAGGAATAGGATATACACTTTCTCATATAACACAAGCGTAAAATAATTCGGGGTGATGCTAGGGAAATTCGCGTTTAACATTTTAGAGAAGGAACCGAACACATCTCCGCCTTTATATGCAGGAAAAATGTCTTCTGAAAGTAAAATTGTGCTACTGAAAACTAAATTTGACATGCCATGACCTTGCTATGGCTGAATAGTAGTTGTATCTCAGAAGCCTGTATTTTTTCAGTTTTTGTTCACGTTTGGTATGTTGTGCAGATATCTTTTTGATCATATTGGATATTTAGATTGTTTTTCAAGTAACTTTGTTAATGCGAACTTGTTTGCGAATGAACAAATCATATCTTTATATATCAAATGGTCCCATATCAGATATGAAAGACTGAAACAAATTGTCGTGTTCAGACACCAAAACTTCATCACTGTCATCCATAATACGCTTCAACACTAATACAAAAGAGCCCGTGCTCTTAAAATGTGGAAAAAATTCTTAAAATTGACGATTTGTCTTACAAAAAACATATTTTAACACCTTTATAGTCGTTATCTTGTACAGCTTAAACATTATAAATGAAATTTAGATCAACTCACCTAAAAATTCGTTAACAAGAATTATTATCGATCCGTACATATCAGTTTTCTCAAAAACTTTGGATTAAATGTCAAATTACCAAAAACGTACCATACGATTTCGTTACGATCGCTACCTTACTACATGTACCAGTAGATGTTTTCTTGCATCTAGCCATTAGTCGGTGTAATTATCTCTGTCCAATCAAATGTCTTCCTTCCTTCCCTCTACTTTTCACAGAGCGCACTTTTTATGTTTTTAAATCCAAGAAAGGAATTATCGAATTGTTCAAGAATTGATCTGGACAATACATTCATTCATGCAGGTCAAAGATTCAGGGAGATGATCCTTATTTTGCCTGTACTAGGGTCGATGCAATAAATGTGTCCCAGCGACCCTCTTCATCGGATTAACATTTTGTGATGTTGTGGCTGAATCATTGTTTGATTAGTTTGTTTCCATATCAGTAACTGATAGTTCGTGTGTAATATGACAAACTGTTTCATTGTTAATGAATATACATAGTTTTAGTATGTTTCTATTCACATAACAAAATGACGAACTTACTACTGAAAATTTAATTTCTGCATATGGCTATTTCGACATTCGATGACAATGCGTTTTCTTCAACTTAAAAGCTGGTGTCACAAAATCGCGGTTGCAATGCATTGCGACAGATTTATTGAATCAGTTCTAAAAATGCATTCATTTCCTCTTAATAGAGTAAGCTCACTACAAAAAGCCCAAATAGTGAAAATCAAAGAAATGTGTAAAATATGCATAACAATGCAGGCAATTAAAATTGAAAAGTCATTGATTAAATTACTCGAAATGTAAGTGTATGTGACAAATGCGTCAAAGGATTATAAGAAATGTTCTATGAAATAAGTCAAAATGTAAACGTATGTGGCAATTGCGTCAAAGGATTATAAGAAGTGTTCAATGAAATAAGTCAAAGCTTCTCGCACTATATTCTATAAGTCTTAACAAGAATACAGGGGAATATATAAGAGACCTGGATTTTCTTGCATTTATTGTTTATTGTCTGTAACCTTAACGGATTAGTTCCTGGTGGACTTTTAGTCCTCGATGGCATTCACCAGCCAAGTACAGTACTTCGGTGCTGACCCGAAAGCCGATTTTATTTAGAAACTTGCCTCATGGTGACTTCAAGATGAAGAAGAACAATAAAAGCGTTGTTCCTTTGCTTGTTTTTTTACCATGTATTTGCAGAGACTTTGTCTCATGTGCATTTACTCCATATCCTTTTATTCACCATTTGTAATACTTAGGGGTAGGGGGGGATAACTACCTTTTCTGCATAAATTACTTGTTTTGATTTGTATGAATAAAACAACAGATTTAGAATATTTATAATAATTAGAAATAAAATATTCATGTTATCATGAAACTGCACTCCTTTTATAAAATATTTCAAAGTGTTTTCATTAAAATATCTAGGTTCTGAATGGCATTTCAAAAATATAAAAATAAATGAAAGTAAGATTTTTGCAAAGGGTGGCAAGTCTTTTTGCTTGACGTTCAGAATCAAGGAATTTTAAGACTTAATGAAAAAACGGTACGGTGAATTTTTATAAAATTTTGATATAAGCCATATTTGTGCAGGACCTTTCATTTCCCAGGTTTTGGTGAAAATTAAATGTAAGAATTTCACCTACAAGTAATTGAATGAAGCTGTGTTTTCAGCACTGTTTTGACACCATATTTTTTTAACTGCAAATCAACACTTTATACGTATTTATATGAAAAAGAAAGGAAATGGGGTAAATGTCAAGGAGACAACAACCATGTCCAGGTTAAAACGACCCAAAACAAAGCATCTAGGATCACCGTACGGTCTTCAACACAGTGAGAAACCATAATGATCACTATTATCTCATATTTAGGTCTACAGATAGAAAACTTTCTATAAAGAAGTTTGGCAATATATAATCTATTTATGTTCATTCTTATATATCTACAGTACAGTAATATACGCTTCATAGTGATTTCTGAACAGAATTTAAGACTCCTTAGATAGGGGTGTTTCTGTGAGCTCTAAAACAAAATTCTTACGGTGAAAGTTTTTAAAACTTGTTCTAGAAATATATTAGTACATAATTTTTTTTTATACTGCAAATTTAAAGAAAAATAACATTGTGGAAAATGTGTTGGTTACCCCGAGTCTACTACCTTAAATTTTCTTAAACTTTATTACTAGGGAGTATCTCCCTCATGCTAAGCTCTGTCGTTATCTGATTTTGACTTCCTATTTAGATCATATTTTGTTTTTTTGTTCTCTATCAGTTTAAACGTATGTTTTATTATATGATCTTCCAAATGTTTAGATTTTATCTGCACTGATGAGAAATAGCCATCTGCAGAAACTAAATTTACTAACGTCGGTATTTTGTTATTTGTTACCACTGGGTTGATACCACTGCTGCTGAAGTGTTAGTCCTCAAGGGTATTCACCAGCCCAGTAGTCAGTATTTCGGTGCTGACCCAAAAGTCGAATTTATTGCTGAAGTGTTAGCCCCCAGGGTCTTCACCAGCCCAGTAGTCAGTACTTCGGTGATGACCCGAGGCCGATTTTATTTGGAAACTTGCAATATCTAATTTTTTGTAAATTTTGTTGAAAACTGATGAGTATCTCTCACATGCAAAGCTCTGTCCTTAGCTGATTTTGGATTCCTATTTAGATCATATTTTGTTTTTGTTCTCTGTCAGTTTTAACAAATCTTTGATGTTATTATCTTCTAAATGTTTAGATTTTATCTGCAGTGACGAGACATAAGTTGTCGAAATGGCCATATGCAGAAACAAAATTTACTGTAACTTTGATATTTTGTTTTCTCCTATTGTGTAACCAAATTCGCAATTTGGGTAATCAATGGTATAGCTGTAAGAGCAACATATATTGTAAAAGTGTTTTAGAGACTTGATATTGTCCTCTCATCTAATGAATTAGTATCCTTTTGAATTGTCCAACAATGCTTTTGTATAGAAAAAGTGGGGAAACGGGGAATGTGTCAAAGAGGGACAACGACCCAAAGGGGAGTAATAACAACTAAAAGCCACGATATGATCTTCAATGAACGGTGCGAAAACCCCACACCCAACGGCAGGTCGGAGTCGGCACTTGAATAAAGAGTAATCAAGTTCAGCGAAATAAACATCATCCTAGACTCCTATAGATATTAAGTAAACTAACTAGAAAAAAGACAAGACCACAAAGGCTTAATAAATTTCCTGACTTAGGACAGGCGCAAACCTGCTGCGGCAAGTTAAACTAGTTTTACTGGGCCCAAACATTCCCCCTATAGCCAATGTGATAAATAAAAAAACAATCGTAACAACAGTAAAATTCAGTTGGCAACAGGACTGAGTCAATTGTGAAAAATGAAACTAAAAGAACTAAATATACGGACATAAACATGAAATCACAAGAGACTACTACCAGTTAACTGACATGCCAGCTTCAGACCCATTACCAACTGACAAAGTAAGTTATGTACCCTCAGTATACAGCTTCCATCAAGATCAATTTCTGTGAGGAGTTTAGCATAATGATTTCATGCATATAGTTTGTGTATATCAATCTTATTGTCCTGATAATTCCAAATGTAATTGTAACGTTCGTTTTCATTGGTCAACGTCATGAATAGCAAACGGAAATATTTTTCGATATTTCCGTTTGCCCATTAATACGCTCCACAAAAATGTAGTGCAGCAAAACAAGACGTCGTTAAGATGGATCACGCACTTTTTTACGTACAAAATTGGAATTATAAGGATTAAACACTGATTTTTAGGAAATTATGTATGTATAAACTCCGGCAGCTCACTAACAAACTTAACATAAAGTCCTTCGGACTTTATTCAGTTTGTGAGTGAGCTGCCGGAGTTTTTACATAGATAATTTCCTAAAAATGAGTGTTTAATCCTATAGTGTTGTTTAACCTTGATCTGTTGATGAAAAAGGGACTACAGTATAAACAGTTTATGTGGTCCCTAAAAAAGAGGTCTCCCTATGAAATTATTAAAAACTGCACTAATAAAAGAATAAGTATGGTATAGGAAATTTAAATTTGTTGTCAATTTTTCTTACATTAATACAATTTTTATGATTGATTATAAAACACGAGGTAGATTTGACTTTGCTATAAGATAAAACTTTCTCGAGGTTAAACCACCCCAGGCCATGACAGATTGGTATATGATAACATTGTTACACAATTCAAAAGGACTTTGATTAGTGGACAGAAACAATTCTCCAAAATCTTTTTTCAATGTTTGTTGCTGAAGGTCTTTGGGAATAGGTCGTTTAAGTAAGAATTAAAGCATGGCTTATCATTCTCTAATACATTTATCACCTATTTACATTTCAAGTGGTTTAATTAGTGGCTTTACAATTTCTATAATTGGTTCTGTGTTAAGCTACTATATATTTAAGTAAAAGCCCCTTTACAATAATCTGTTGGTTTTAACCTACTATGAAATAAAATGTACTCTGAACAGATATATCATGATAAGATGGGGTATTTGCCAAAAATACAAGTCGAGAGGCGGTAAAATATCCCAAGCCTGAAAGACGAGGGAAATTTAGACCCAAGACTTCTATTTTTGGCAAATATCCCGACGTTTATGATATATTTTACGAAAGGATATGGAGTAAATGAACGTAAGACCATAACATATATGTATATATCTGTTTAATAACACCAAATGTCTCTATCATTAAAGCGCGCAGATGACTCCGGGACAAATACCACGGTTGGGGGTTATTTGCCAAAAAAATACAATGGCTATTAACCAATCAGATAACAGCTTACTTACATAAAGTGTAATTAAGTTTGTAATCACCCTTGTTTCTGTTATACTATTTTGAAAGTAAAATATATATTTTCTGCCATCTAACATGTCTATGAAATATTAGCTAATAGTGATAGATTTCGATAAGCAACAGTTTGTGTTTGGAAATCACTTTATTTGTATGTATCTACTTATTATTAAAATATTAATAATTTGTGCTTATTAACCTGCTTTTGTGCTACGTCTATGTACTTATTTTACATATACATGTGCTGCTGATGTCTTGTTTTGTGCATTTTATGTGTATCTATAATACGATTTTGATGTTCTTACATGTGCTTTTGTTTTTTTTAAAAAGATGCATAGTCGTTTAAAGAGCTCTACCGAGCTTATGTTACTGTTATATATGTATATTTTTTTATTTATGACGACTATAAATAAAGTTCACTTACTTACTTACTCACTAATCCCCCCAAGTCTTCGTTTCACGCCTCTAACTTTCAAATAACAAACATTTTCTACTTTTTACATGTACCAAGTGAAAGCTTATGCTATTGGTAGAATACTGCTGTTAGACAATACATTCAACTGATGAATATTTTAAAAATTTCTGTGTTTTTTTTCACTAATTATGGGCTATTTGTTGTGATCTCTATTTATTTAAGAATGTATTGTAATAAAATTGCTGCAGGAAATATCAGGCTTATTTTTCTGAGACCTCGACCTGTATGAATGAATGTATTGTCTAAAAAAATTATGATCAATAGGATAATCCTTTTTTTTTTGCAGAAACCATTACATAAATTGTTTAAAGACAGAACTTGGCATTCATAATTCCAAAGGCAATCCAACTTACGCAGCTACTACTCTGTCGAAGGAGGAGATATTACAGAACCATAAATCTATTTTGCTTTCCTTCTGGATTTACACCAAGGATGAAGACACAAATCTTCCATCTTTGTACTGCGTTCCAAAATTGCATAAATGCGCACACAAAGAACGATACATCGCTGGATCTGCAAAATGTTCTACAAAACCTATATCTAAATTGCTAACCTCCATTTTGACAGCTGTTAAAGAGGTCCTTCCAAAATACTGTGACACTGTCTTTTCAAGAAGTGGTGTAAATGAAATGACAACTTCACGCATCTACTTGACATCTTAAATTCTAGATAATTATCACACTGTAACAGCAATAAAACTTTCCGATTCTCCACACTTTACACTACCATTCCTAATGAACAACTAAAATCTCGACTGAAAGGTTTCATTCATAGATGTTTCTCACGTAAGAACGCTGAACGAAAATACATGTGCATTGTTGTAGGTAGGGAACAAGCCTACTTTGTGAATAATGACTCCGAATCGGAGAAAAAAATATAGAGGAAAAGTGATTAAAATGTTAAGAGTTTCTGATCGACAATATATTGTTCAGTTTGGAGGACTTGTTTTTCAACAGACTATCGGAATTCTATGGGCGCAAACTGTGCACCTCTCCTAGTCGATCTGTATCTCCACTCCTATGAATCTGAAGTCGAGGGCTTCTTCAAATTGATCCAATTCTTCAATTTTAGCTTCCGTTATATAGATGATATTTTGTCACTAAACAATCCTCGCTTTGGTGATTTTCTTCGTCTGATATATCCAAAAGAGCTCGAAATTAAAGATACTACAGACACTTCCACATCGGCCTCATTCCTTGACCTTCATCTTAAAACTGACAACAGTGGTAGACTTCAAACTAGTCTGTATGTCAAACACGATAACTTCACATTCTCCAATAGCCAACTTCCCTTTTCTTTGTAGCAACATCCAAACAGCGCATACGGAGTTTACATTTCCCAGCTGATTCGTTATTCAAGAGCCTGTGTTTGATATAGTGACTTCCTTGGTTGAGCCCGGTTGCTCACAATAGGCTACTTTACCCAAAACTTGAAGTAATCCCTTCAGAAGTTTTACGGTCGAGATCACCATCTTGTGAACCGCTTTGGGATATCTGTTTCTAAGATGACATCAAATCTTTCTCTTTAAAGCTTTACTGTTGTTTCCTTTACCGGATTCGACTTTACTACCTAATTTGACATGTTCAACACGGCGTGTGTCTTATAAGAAGCAGGAGATGCTTACTCTACCGGTGCACCTGATCGCAAGCGTGTTGTTCATCTTTGTGTGTGTGTGTGTGTGTGTGTGTGTGTGTGTGTGTGTGTGTGTGTGTATGTGTGTGTGTGTGTGTCTTCATTCTTCTTTTCTGTGTCGTACTAATGTTGTCACTGTTTCTTTGTTGTTTCCGATGTTGCCATTGTCCTTGGTTTATTATGTCCCCCAAACGAAGTTTGGGAGACATATTGTGTTTGCTCCGTTTCTTATTATTATTAAGTCACCCAAACGAAGTTTGGTGACTTATTGTTTTTACTCTGTTTCTTATTATTATTATTATTCCTCAATTGATTTTTCAAACTTTGTCCAAACATTATCTCAGAGATAGATATTCCAAACTTAATGAAACAAGGCACCAATGTGGACAACCACCCCAAGATGTGCAAGAAGAATGACCACGGTCATTGGTCACTTTGAACTTTGACCTCAAATCTTGTGATTGGAATATCTCGAAAACTGTAAATGATAGCTGATTAATTGTTATAGAAAAATGTTTATTAGGTCATGACGGACCTTTGTTACATTTGGATCGAAATTCTATGCTGCACCGTTCAAGAGTTATGCCCCTTGAAAGTTTCGCCACCTCTTTTAACATGTTTTTTCTCGAAAACGGTAAGAGATAGGAACCTGGAACCTTTTCCATTCAACTTAGGTAATATGTGTTACATTTAAAAATGCCAGGGTCAAAGGTCACTTTGAACTTTGACCGTAGACCTTGTTTTTGTAATTACTCATAAACCGTAATAGATACCTGATAACATGTAAAGGCAAAAATGTGTGTCTTGTTAAGATATACAATTGTTACATAGGGTCCAAAATTATCGGACCAACCGTTTTCGGTTTATGGACCGAAAACCGATTTTGCTGTCCGAATTTTGTGTTTTTTTGCTTATATCTCAAATACCATTGCAGATACTAAAAGACATTCAACGAACAAAATGTTCAGGAAGTCTGGACCTTCAAAATGAGGTCAAGGTCAAAGGTCAAGGTCACATCCCTAAAGCTTTATTTCACGATAAGTATCAATAAATGTACATATTTAGCTTTGAATGTTGGTTTCATCAATGAATGAATAATGAAACCATTATGACGCAACTTCCTTTCTGATGCAATCCAGTACATATACTTATGAAGTGTTAACCTGTGAATCAAAGTACTACTTACACTGATGGACGAAAAGATAATGAGTTTATGACACTAGTTCTTACAAAAGGGATAGAAACAAATATTTCAGAACACATTATTACAATCATTGGTGATAAATATACAACACAGCGTTTTTCAAAAAGCAATTGTGTATGGAATCTGGTTTGGGTGACTTGTGTTTGCATGCAAACATATCATCACTTTTTATTATTATTTTTCCGCCTCAAAAATCATCTTGTCCAACCAAATTCTCGGAGATCACTTGCCAAATCATAATCAAACTTCACAGGTAGATAGATCACCACCCAAAGATGTGCACTTGGGTGTTGAAATTTTCCAAATGACCACCATCATTGGTCATTTTGAACTTTGACCCCAAATCTTATTATTGGATTAACTCGGAAACTGTAACAGATAGCTAATACAATGTAATGACAAAAATGTTAGTTAGGTCATGACGGATATGTTACATTTAGACCGAAACTCTATGGTCAACCGTTAAGGTGTTATGCCCCTTGAAAAATTTATCATATCTTATAAGTAGGTTTTTCTCGAAAACGGTAAGAGAAACCTGAAACCTTTTCCATTCATCTTAGGTGATATGTGTTACATTTAAAAATGCCAAGGTCAAAGGTCATTGATCACTTTGAACTTTGACCCTTGATCTTGTCATTGGATTAAGTCATAAACTATTATAGATAGCTGATAACATGTAATGGGAAAAATGTGTATCTTGTTACGACCTACATTTGTTACTTTGGGTCCAAAATTATTGGACCAACCGTTTTGGGCCTATGGACCGAAAACCGATTTTTGACGTCTGATTTCGGGTTTTCTGCTTATAGCTCAAATACCATTGGAGATATAGAGACATTCAATACAAAAAATGTTAAGGAAGATGTGACCTTCAAAAGGAGGTCAAGGTCAAAGTTCAAGTTCATGGCCAAAAATTTTATTTCACATAAAAGTATTAGTAAATGTACATATTAATAAGACTAAATTGTTGTTCAATGATCACAATATTATGACGCAACTTCCGCGAAAGACCTAGAAAATATTTTTGAACAATTGACGTAATAGTTTTCTCAAAAATGGGTGGTCAAAATTTAATGAAACTGATATGTATTTCAATGTAATTTAAAATTTTGATATAATTACACACAATAGAGGAAGTGCCTTACTTCATGATATACATGCTATATAAATAGAAATGATTTTTCTGATGCAACTACAAAGTGCGTACAAATTAATAAAAAATACTGATATCACTGATAAACAGAATCATGATGAGTTTTAAGTCCTTTAAAATTTTAAATCGAGGACGCATTGTTCTTTCAAAGAACATAAAGGAATTAATTCTGGTTGGGCGACTTCTGTGTTTGCTTTCAAACAAATTATCACTTGTTATTATTATTATTATTCCTCAATGATTTTTCAAACATTGTCCAAACATTTTCTCAGAGATGGGTGGACCAAACTTTATGAAACTTGGTACCATTGTAGATACCGACCCAAAGATGTGCAGGAAGTTCCAAAATTTTCCAAAATGACCACGGTCATTGGTCACTTTAAACTTTGACCTCAAACCTTCTTATTGGAATAACTTTGAAACCGTAAACGATAGATGATGAAATGAAAGGACAAAAATGTTTGTTTGGTCATGACGGACATTCGTTACATTGGACCGAAACTCTCTGGTCAACGGTTCACGAGTTATGCCCCTTGAAAATTTCGTCATATCTTTAAACATATTTTTCTCGAAAACGGTAAGAGATCGAAAACTGAAACCTTCTCCATTCATCTTAGGTGATATGTGTTACATTTAAAATGTCAAGGTCAAAGGTCACTGGTCACTTTGATCTTTGACCCCATATCTTGTTTTTGTAATAACTCTTAAACCATAATAGATAGCTGATGAAATATAATGGAGAAAAATGTGCGTCTTGTTAAGATCTACATTTATTACATGGGTCCAAGATTATTGGACCAACCGTTTTTGGTCTATGGACCGTAAACAGATTATGATGTCCGATTTTGGGTTTTTTGCGAATAGCTCAAATACTATTGAAGTTACAAAAAAGACATTCAACATATAAAATGTTCAGGAAGATGCGACCTTCAAAATGAGGTCAAGGTCAAAGGTCGAGGTCACAGCCAAAAAACTTTATTTCACGTTAAAGTATCAATTAATACACATATTAAGCTTGGAATGTTGGTTTCATCGATGAATCAATGAGAACATTATGACGCAACTTCCTTTCTTACGCAATAATGAAAATATTTTAACCTGCGAATCAAGGTAATACTAGCACTGATGGTAAAAACATAATGAGTTTTAAACACTAATTCTGATATGAGGAATAAAAAAACAATTAACTCCGAAAACATTATTACAATACTTGATGATAAATTTACAACACAACATTCTTTAAAAGAGCAATTGAGTATGGAATCTGGTATGGGTGACTTGTGTTTGCATGCAAACATATCATCACTCGTTATTAAGTCGCCCAAACGAAGTTTGGCGACTTATTGTTTTTGCTCTGTTTCTTATTATTATGTCGCCCCAGACGTAGTCGGGACGACATATTGTTATTCCTCCGTTTCTTATTATTATTAAGTCTCCCAAAAGAAGTTTGTGGAGACTTATTGTTTTTGCTGCGTTTGTTATTAAGTCTCCCAAGCGAAGTTTGGGGAGACTTATTGTTTTTACTGTGTTTCTTTTTATTAAGGTCTTTCACGACTCCAGTCGGAAAGACCTTCTTGTAATTCTTCCGATTATTTTTATTATTATTATTATTATTATTATTATTATTCTTTTTCTTTTTCTTCCGCCGCAACCGGTGTGCTAAAACTAAGCGACAAATCATTTCGAAACTTTACGTGGTTGTTGGGTCTTACGGAGGCCAGCTCTGATTAACGCATTCACACAGATCTATTTTTAGTAACGAAGTTTCCTGCCCGCGAACAAAAAACTTTGTTATCGCTTAAACTCGAAAACCGTAAAAGATAGCTGATAAAGTGTAATGAGGAAAAATGTTCGTTAGGTCATGACGGAACTTCATTACATTTGGTCCAAAACCGTGCGGTATACT
>MJUU01013854.1:0-17372 GCA_002080025.1 Modiolus philippinarum | reverse complement strand
GTTTCAGAGCAGAAGATGAAAATGTGATTTTTCCCATAGGGTCCAATGTTAAACCTAACTTCCGCGCTGGCGGCCATGTTTTTTGTTGGATCGGAACAAAATGAGCAATCATCGTAAAGGACCTTCCATACATCATTCCTGTAAAGTTTGGTTGAATTTGCTTCCGCTGTTTCAGAGCAGAAGATGAAAATGTGATTTTCCCATAGGGTCCAATGTTAAACCATGTTCCGTGCTGGCGGCCATGTTTTTTGTTGGATCGGAACGAAATGAGCAATCATTGTTAAGGACCTTTAGTACATCATTCCTGTAAAGTTTGGTTGAATTTGCTTCAGTGGTTTCAGAGCAGAAGATGAAAATGTGATTTTTCCCATAGGGTCCAATGTTAAACCTAAGTTCCGCGCTGGAGGCCATGTTTTTTGTCGGATCGGAACGAAATGAGCAATCTTTGTAAAGGACCTTCCATACATGATTCCTGTAAAGTTTGGTTGAATTTGCTTCAGTGGTTTCAGAGGAGAAGATGAATATGTGAAAAGTTTAACGGACGGACGGACGGACGACGGACGCCGGACGACGGACGACGGACGCCAAGTGATGGCAATAGCTCACCCTGACCCTTTGGGTCAGGTGAGCTAAAAATGATATGTCACCGATCATCTTTTCCCGTTATCTGGCTTGGGAAATTAGGCCAAATTCAGTATTTTTCAGCAATATTTACAAAGAATATATAGGGAACTGTGATAACATGCTTATTGTTTATCTTTCATATAAAATAAATATCAGACAGATTTTTTTTAATTTTTTGATATTTCAGATATATACACTTAAGCTATCTGTTACGCTGAAAAAATCTATATGTCACCGTTCGATTAAAAGAGATATTTTATATAGTTTACGAAATAGACAATATTTACGGGAAAAGGGAGCTAATTCGCGGGAAAGTGTATGTCAATCTATTATGACGTCACAGTGAATAGGCCAATACAGGAATATTCCGGTTTGAAAATCAATTCAATTCCGCATCCGACTCGTGTTTCGCAAATGCGCCAATCGAATGCGCCGTGTATTAGTGTCGAACTACCTTAACCTATTTCCCCATTTTGTATGGATGCAGAACTACTGATCACTTTTTGGATCTGAACGTCTTTAGACTTATGTGCCTTAATTTGGTTTCGAATGGCCACGTTTTATTTGCATGTGTCTTCGAATAGGGTCAAATGTAAGAGTAAGTCATCTTTGATGGTTTCACCCTTGTGGGACACGATACTTAAAGGGAACTACAAAAGGTCTATTGTGACATAAATTGGTTCCATTGGCCCTTTGCCTTTACAATAAAAGTCATTTGAATATTTTCCCATCGGGTTTAATGTTAAAAGCGTGCAATGTTAAACAAAGATCCCTATTGACAACAAACTTTCATGAGATGCGAAATAGCCGAAAGAATTTAAAAAAAAGCACCTGGGAACTTTATTTACCAAATTGGTTTCTTCAACAAAGGGTCAAATAATGAACTATGTTATGCGCTGATGTGATGCAGACTTGCAGACGGGCACACCAACTGTGGGCAATTATGACCAAGCTTGGTTCCAATTGACCAAATCCGTCCGAGGAGAAAATCTTTAAATATGTTTTTCTCACTGTTAAACTAAGTTTCCTGATGCTGGACATCTTGGAGAAGGTGTGAATTTGACCAAATTTTAATTAGCAAAATAGATTTAGACGATATCTTGAAATGTGTTTCCCCATTGAGTCAAATGTTTAACTTTGTTCTGTGTCGGTGGCCATCTTTGATGGATGAAATGTAAACTTGCTGGACAAATTTTTCAAATGATCCAACTAAAAACAATTTTGACAAAGTTAGGTGCCAATTCGCTTTCTTATAAGAAAATCTCAGAATTTGTTTCTCGTATGGTCGGATATTAAACTAAAATCATCGGCAGAGGCAATGATGGGATGGGTGGAGACTTGCCCGACATATTTCCATGAAAAAAATTATAGGACTATTTCTGTCCAATATTGGGTCAAATAGGAAAAATGATTTCAGAGCTAAAAGTCTTTGAATGAAAAGTTTACGACAGTCGGACGATGGATCAAAGTAATAGAAAAGAGGGGGGGCGGCCCTTTTTCGGGATGTCGGGATTGGATGTTTTTAACCCCAGGATTTCGGGATTTTTATGATTTAAGCGCGGGATTTCGGGAAATTTATTCACCGGGAATCGGGATTTCATCAGTCTTTAAGTTTCTTTGTAGTTCGGGATTTCGGGATTTAGAAAAAATAAAGTCGGGATTCCGGGATCAGACCCCCTCCGNCCCCCCCCCCCCCCCCTCAGAAAACGATTAACCTGGCTTAGCTTAAAGAGATGATATAAGATGCGTATACACCTAATGCTTTACCACTTCTGTTCGACCTGAATCGACGGTTCGGTTTCAACTTACTTTAAAACTTAAAAAAGTCACCTTTCCAGAGGAAATTAAAATAGACCTTGATAACTGATAACGGAATTTGAGTTATGAATGAAAAAAAAAGATAATAAAACGGTTTTGAGTACAAAATTTAGAAACGTTTTAGTCGAGTAAAAATAAAATGACCAATACTTGTTGAGAATCTCCCAAACATCAATGCTATAAAGTTTGGTTCTTAATAAACAATGTTTCAGACGATGGCAATGACAAAATATCATTTTTTTGTTAAGAACTTTTCAAGCATGAATTCTAAAGGGTTTGCCTTGCATTTTCTGTAGAAAAACCTCAAACATTGTCTCTTTTGGTTTGGTTCCATCTGCTACAAAAGATACCAACTGAGATCTAATGTTAAAGTATGTTCTGTACTGCTGGCCATCTTTGTTGGAAAGTATAGGCAATATCAATTTGAAATCTACCAGCCACCATGTGCGCCAAATTGAATATTATTACATCTCTATTATTTATACTCACCAATGTGGTCAAGTAAGCAATCTTTGGTAGTACTTTATTGGTTATAAATCTGAAAGTTACTCCAATCAAAATTAAAAGAAAGCCTAAAAATATCCTGTTTTCTGTCAGGTCTCGACTCACAGCAAATATCGTCAGCGGGAGGCAGCTAATAAACGTCTGTGAATGGATAAAAAGATTATTTAATTCTTGAAATATGTATATTACAGTCACTATTGATATGTCCTCTTAGTACGAAATAACACAAGAAAAACCTCTGTAAATATTACCTCAGTCTGTAAGTATATTGTTTATACGGCAATGTACATATGTATATGTTTTTGAAGTCGTAAAGTATAAAAGCATGTCAGATTGAAAATTGACGATATGTTTAGATAAATACATAGCATTATACCTAAAGTGTCTGCAATAAACAGAAACTCAGCATAGTTCAATTGTTACGAATATGCCCGACTTACTGATAGTGTGACGGATGCCGGTAGCGGGGCATGTGCTGACATGCTTACCCTTCCGCAGCACCTATTGTCACGGAGCTCACCCTATATGTGCCTTAGTTCTGAATGTCGTTATTTTATTCCCGTGCCTTGTGGCTGTCCCATGTCGATGTTTAGTCTTTGTTTTTTCGGTGTTCTCGTTTTAACCATGTCTCTGGGACTTTGTTTGCTGTAATAATCACATCCCTTGTTCCCTCGGTATACTGCCTCGGCCATTTTTTATGCAGAAAGATAAAGGTTAAACAAATGTAAAACTAGTGTATTACAACAAAAATGAAACAGAACACAATAGGCGCGGCTACAGACAATTAGAAAGGGGGTTCCAATTGGAAATGTAAGGAGATTTCGCCAATCGGAGCGAGGTGCGAAAATGTTTGAGGGTATGACTTAATAAAACATCAGGATATGCATTAAAAAAATCATGATTGTCCAGATATGCATTAAAAAAATCATGATTGTCCAGGAAAAAAGGGAGGTTCCAACCCCCGGAACACCCCCCATACCCCCCCATCCGCCAATGCACAAACTGCTATTCGAATACTAAGGCATGTAAAGAAATAGAGTCATCACTTCACAGTAGAAAAGGGGATATAAAGTCGTGTCGTGGCTATCCCGTAAAAGAAGAAAGCACTACTACACCTTTAACAAAATAAGTACTGCAAAAAAGATCGTCCCGACATCTTAAACAAATCTGCTACAAGAATAAAAGATGATAACTACCTCTTCAATGAAGATCATCAATACAGCTTAAATAAATGATACATGTAAGTCATTATCACATCATCTGCACTAAATCTGGATCACCATTAGAACTTCCACAGAAAAGCATATACAATAACCCCGAAACTTTCACCATTACTGATCCAAAAAATTATAACCATTTATTGTCAATCAAGAAGATTGTGGTGGTTATCATGGTTTGAGTGATTCGTTACATTGTGTCTCTATCACAAATGGAGGAAATAACAAAATTACCGAACAGAATTATCAACACCTGAAATTCAAAGGTTAAAGGGCAAAGTAGGTGTAAAACCCTTCCAAAAATGAATATTGACATATTTCAATAAAAAGTTGTGACTGGATTGACATATAACGAATTCGATATTACTTACATGGCAACAGGTGATACATTGTTAAACAGGTTATGCTAAACTTTCCGGTGCACCTGATATCACCCTTGTTTAAGGAGTTTACACTGTCACTGCTTATCTTTAAGATATTTGAATTATGTTCTGTTTGTTTCGTCTTCGTTTTTTACGTTCTCCGTATTTTGGTTTCCTTATATTGCAATGCATTCTGGATTATAGATTTATGATTTTTGGGTTGTTGCTTCGGTATTCATTTGGTTATTTATTTATCTTCAACAAAACTAGTACACGAATAAAAAGTTATCACAAACGTCAAGAAAACAAGTATTATCTTGTGCAGTTCTTATCTGACCTGTGATTGTAATTTAATACCAATCCTGATATCTTATTTTTATTTAATAGAATAAACAAATAATCATTTTTTTCACTGAAAAGTAATATGTTGTCAATGGGCATCTGCAAATACTGAATATACCCTTTTCTAGGCATTGTTATCAATTGCCTTCCTTAATTACACAATCAACAGAACTACATAAGGATATGTTTATAACAAAATCATCGAACAGAGTTTTCAAGAGCCGAAGTCCACGAGACAAAAAAAAAGACAAATCAGGATGAAAACATCGGACAAATTGTCGAACACAATATTTCTGACTTGGTACATGCATTTCAAAAGAAATTGTGGGTTAAACCTGTTTTTATGCATGCCAAAACTCGCCTTCCATTGAAGTGGTGTCCGGTAGCAACTCAACAACAATCGTTATTGAAAGGTCGAAGGCAGTTGAAAGAAATTGTCATCCCAATACTGAGTGAAAAAGTCTGTCAGCTAATACTCACTAAAAATACATCGTAATCATATTTCAGCATCTGATGTCCCGGAGAGAATTGATACAAGATATCATAAAATTGTATTATTAATAAAGGGCTTGTGAAAAAATCAGATGCATTTCTGGTTTTGAGATTCCATTAAAATCACTTAATGATGATCACAGAATAAAAAAAAATAGCTTTGCTCATACTTCATAGTAAGGTCAAACGGCCCCTATCACCTGTTTCAGCGTCATCCATGGCTATGAGCTTATCAGAGCACCTTAAATTAAAAATTACAGTTAAAAATAATTTTTTCCTAAAGCCCCATTTACATGCACAGTTTTACACACTTGTGTATTTTTACATATGTATGCAAATTTGCACTAGTGTGCAAAAACTGCATGTAAACGTAAGTGCATACATGTGTTAACTTCACAAAGGGTGTAAATTTGCACGAGGTCAGCGACAAGTGTAATTGCATATTTGCGAATGTACATGGTGTGTATTTTGGGCAAGTATATGCAAACACTAAAATTGACACTGTGCAAAAAACTGTTTTTGTCTATGAAATGGAAGAAAAGAGCTTTGCAACTTCAATGGAACCATGAAACTGACGCACAAACAATAAACTATTATCCTATAAAATCCATACGACAAAAATCGACGGTCAAAAAACAACAGTTGCGGACAAAAAGAAAAATTTGTGGACAAAAAGCAATGCGTACAAAAAGCGACGGACAAAATGCAAAAGTTGCGGACAAAAAGCAAATATTGCGGACAAAAAGCGCCATTTTGCAGACAAAAAACACCATATTAGACGTCTCTGGCAGTTGTGACTGATTTTGAGTTTCTTGGCCTACTGTCAGAGAAATTGGACTCTGATTGAAAAAAAAAAAATTAATGCAAGTTTCTGTTATTCATCATTTTAACATGTTTTAACAATAATCCTGTTCACTATAGCATGTATGTTAGTTGTAAAAATAATAAAGGAATAATTACCATGACAAGTAAAATGTTGAATATAAAATATCCTGACTTTCGTCTTGCAACAGTCTTTAATTTCATAAGAGGAAATGATGCCGATTTGAAATCAGTTATGTCTTTTGATATTTCCTTCACCTCTGATTCAACAAAATCTCTCATCTCCCACTCGTGATCTCCTGTGAAGCACGTGACTGTTAAAGAGCTAACCTCGTCTTCATCTTCCAATAAGATTATTTCCCCAGATTGATGCTCTGACGTTATGGCAACACTTATATCCTTCGTAAATAAAAGTTAATACGTACTATAAGCAATTTGACAGTAAAAATGGTGTGCTTTCCTTACTTTACGATGTATAAATAGAAACTAAAGGCTCGCAAATTGCGCCTGTATCAATAACCTGATAAAGTTCTTAATGGTTCTACACTGGCGGCCACGATTTTCACCGAATCGAAATCAAATGTATGACCTTCCCTACATATGCCAGTTCAGTTTGGTTTGCTCCAAGGTTAGTGATCAGAATAATGTTCCATCATTAGGTCAAATGTTAAACTATGTTCTGTGCTACCGGCCATGTTTTTGTATAACTGGAATGACATGAGTAATCTGTGTAAAGGTCCTACGCAAGTTAAATATGCTTTAACTGCTTCAGAGCATTTTTCTCATACGGTCCAATGTTTAACTAAGTTATATGCTTGTAGCCATTTTTTTTTTTCAGGAATCAGAACAATATGAGCAAGTTCTATAAAAGGTTATTTCATTTCAGTACAGTTTTATTGAAATTGCTTCAATGGACCAACACCGAAGGATTGATTGATGAATACCCTCGGCATCTTTCAGTCTAAAAACAGAAACATCGGTCACCTGGTAATAAATAACAAAATACCGCAGTTAGTGTGAGCTGAGTTTCTGAAGATAGCCATTTCGACAGTTTATGTCTCTACAGTATATATCAAATCAAAACATTTGGGAGTTCACAAACTGATATACGTGTAAAATTAAGTAAAGAAAAGTAACCAATAGGATATATATGTACTTGTACCAAAATTAGACAAAGAAAAAAAAACTATGCGTTCCCTAACTTTTAAAATTTAGATATTAGTAAATGGTGGTACCAGTTTTGGATTTTCACTAGTTTTGAATGAGAGCCCAGTTAACGTTAATTGGAGATTTCAGTTATTGCCTGTATCCGGAAAACAATCACTTGTTTTCTTATCAATCTACAAAATTTCACCATTCTTTGATTATACAAATTATAAAGGAAGTGGCTATTTTCCGGCTAGCCGGAAGAATAAACAAAAAAGTATATTTAAGAATGAACAAAAAAGTCTATTTTTGCGGCAGTTGGCAGAGATAAGATTTTTTGATAATTTGATAACATCTGAATAAATTATATAAGTTGTCTATTCGCAATTCCTGTGAAATAAAAGTCGGTGTAAATATAGTAAAGCCGTTGGAAATTGATCAATGCAAAAATAATTTGTTATAATATGCATCATTTATGGCAAGAAATAGACAAATTTTACTATTTGTCCGAATGGCCTGAAGAATAGACAAAAAGTCTATTTTTCCGACCATTGAAATTAAGATAAAAATTAATTGTTACAATATCGCAAAAAAAATCATTATCAAAAAGGAAAAAGCAAGTAAAGGAAAAAGCAAGTAAAGGTAAATTATTAAAATGTAGGGTTCTTTAAAGTGGAAAAATTAATATGTTTTAGTTTAAATCAAATAATTTGTATATTTCATTTGTTGGCCGAAAGAATAGAATTTTTACCTATTTTTTCCGGCTAGCTACGGCCAATTTTAAAAGGCTCTAATATTACAAGTATATAGGACAGATACCTGAAAGTCAAACGGGAAATCATATAGTTCTTGTCTCTCCTTAAATGTTCCTTTAATTCGTCGTTTTTCAACAATATAGGCTTCATCGTTTTTATCCACCATAGATTCACTCCATACATTGTTTAAAACACTGTCCTGAAGATTTTGTACTACAAGTTTAGGATTCCAGTACTCACTAAAGTTTACCTTTTGTCCCTACAACACGAACAACTCGTTTAATCATTTAGTTGCAATGCGTTGAGCAGATTATGCTTACCCTTCAGGACTACCTCATTCCCGGGACCTCATCATACCTCTTGTATTTGTAGAGGTTCCTACTGCTAATTCTAAATACACAAAGGTATGTTACCCATGATTTGAAGACATCAGTGCAGAAGTTTTACGGTTGACATCATGATCTTCCCCTATTAAAGCTTCTTCCCTTTATTCAATATCCTTTCATAAAATATTAGATTACTGATATATCGGAATATACCGGAATTGATTTTACGTCTAGCAGGTTTGATATGTTCAACACGGCAGGTGTCCTGTAAGATGCAGGATATGCTTACTCTTCCAGTGCATCATATCTCGACCATGGTTTTTTTATATAGTTCCACGTTGTTCATCTGTATGTGTGTTTCTTTTTTTTCATCTTTTCTGTTTTGAATTTCCGATGTTGCTATTGCCTTTGGTACATACTTTTTTTTTATAGATTGACGATTGGTTCTCATTTAATTTATGGTTTCCCTATGCATGCCCTTTTGCTTTAAAATTCGTTTGGTCATGTAGTTCAATAAATAAATTTAATCCATTTATTTCTAAGCACGTCTTGTTCAATTTTTACATATTTTGTTGTACATTGTGTAAATGCATGAAGTTACAATTTTGCAATAAAAATAATTCTTCCTCAGCTAATACCATACTGATTGTAATGCACAAGAGCTAAATAAAGAAAACAACAGAAGATATAAAAAAGATCTAGTATTTTCTTTTAAAATGGTTGATAATTGACTGTTATTGCCTTATTTTTAAAATCTATGTGTCAAATGCAAGTGTTTTGACAAATTTGTTTCTTGTCTTTTTTTAATACTTATTATCATTATTATTTTTATATCTGAATTATAAACTAACTTTGATTATTTATTTTTGAAAATTTGTATCATTTTTTTTACTTCTAGAGCATTTACAAGAATGGCACTCGGTAGATGTCCTTGGTACTGGATTTGGCTTCCTTTTTCGATATTTTTGGACTATTTTTGGATTATGTTTATTTAAATATTGCTGATGAGGGGTTACTCCTGGAAACACGTGTGCTGCATAACGAAATTTGCTGTTTTTTATGCAACTTTGGTACTTTTTGTATATATACATCAGTTGTTTTACAGAAAAACCAGAGGAAGGATATTCATACAATCTTACTTTATTTCCGTCTAACTTTTTCTCCCGCCATCTTGCTTGGATGAATACATTGGCCGAAAAGTTCTCCTGTATTGTTTCAATATCCGCTATTTTTAGGAAAACAATTTTTAAATAAACCTTTCTCTGAAATAGATTAGAGGTAGAGATATATGTTTTAACACTCTTTAGAATTTAGAAATAAGCTAGTGTCGCAAATTAACGTTTGATACCTCAATAGGGCCTGTAAGTCTCGTACAATTTTGGAACTTCCGGGATTAAAACTTGTACCCGGAAGTTACATTTTAAGGGGGTAGACCTGGGGTAGGAGGAGATAACTCCGTTTTTCACTTTTTTAGTACTTACGCAAACAAATAGAATCATTACAATAGGTAATATCAAAATTTTAAAATTGTAAAAAAAAATTCCACATAGCAAATAAATATTAATTTTGTTATGAAAACAAATACCTAACTTCCAGTTATTTATAATGAGTGCATTTTACCCTCCATTTTTGCAATGCTGTTCAAAGACAATGAAAATATGTAAAAGTTAGATTTCTTCCAAGGGAGGTAATTTATAGCAAAGATTCAGCAATTTTATTGTTTTTTACCCACTTTATTCTAAATTTAGAAAAAATGGGACGGTAGAATTTTCTAAAATTTTAATATATCTTACATATACAAGTTTTCCTTCTATTCTCAGTTTTTGATGAAAATTAAACGACAGAAATTTTTACAAGAAGTGTTTAATAGTGATCAAAATAGAGTAAAAATTTCAGCCTATACTATTCAGAACACCCATGTATTTCAGTTCAAACTAGTTAAATTAACTATCATTATTCATGCTTACTTTCACACATGTCTAGACTACAGAATTTTTCATTTGAAATAATTTTAGATCAAATACAAATTTAATTACAGCCAATTTTATACACCACAATCAAGTCCTGAACGGACCAAACAGGGTATCTTTGATGACCACTAGACATAAAACGGGACGGTAAAAATTGTTGAAAATTGCTGAAAGTCGACATGAACATGTGTAGTTTAAAAACTGAAAATATTAAGAAAATTAAACGAGAAAAATTTTGGGCTTCCCCAGGTCTACCCCCTTAAACTAAGATATATGACGTTTCAAACAAAAAACTTGAACGTCACAATCCTCTTACGTCATGTTTTGGCGGGAAACGTTTTCAAATTGCTTGTTTATCGTGGATTCTCGTTAGTCACATGACGAGACTTACAGACCCTATCCCAGATCAGAAGTTAGTCATAACATTGAAGTTTTTGTAATTTTGGTTTCTGCAGATGGTCATTTCGACAACTTTTCTCTCTTCAGTGCAGACCATTTCACACATTTGGAAGACCATAAACAAAAATATGTTTAAAATCTGCAAAAGAACAAATTACCAATGGGATTCAAAGTGAAATTATTAAAATCAGAAAACGTATAAAAGTTTAAAAACTGCATAAAACAAACAATCAATAGGATCGAAATCGAAGTTGATCAGAAAAAAGGGTAATTAAAATAATATTCGAATAACCAAACATCTAAAGCAAATGATTTATTAATAACCGTCTGATAATATGACCTTTTCTGGAATATCATTTTCTTGAAATACATTGTGATGCAGATTCTATAACATCGTATTAATGGGTGGAAGTACACATTGTGATGCAGAATCTAGAACATGGTATTATTGAGTGGAAGTATACAATTATACTGAATCATTTGATTTGTACTTCAAAGGGGACATGTATCCAATAACAGTATTGTTGACATTTCTTCATTTATGATGGCGTTTATTATCTTAAAAACATTTTCTAGAAATAATCCCTAAACTCGTACCTATATTACAAATGAGTTGTATTTGCAACAAATTAATAATAAAAGACTAAGCTAACCACTATTGAAAAGGTTGCTATGAGGACATCTGTACATTCAAAATGAAACAAAAACAGAAGACTTATACCGAAAGTTTGACGTGGTGACTTCAGGACAGTTAAAATTAAACAAAGGCAGCAGACTACTATTCTGACAGACAGTCATGATAAAATTAAATCAGGAATTACCCAATGAGAATGGAGAACACGGTACAGAGACAAAAAAACGTGGTGGAGTGAAGAAAGGAAAAATAAGAAAGAGCATGATTGTATGTAAAACCAAGAAGATTCATGTTCTCGCTCTCAAGTCTACTATTTGTGTTGTCAAACATCTTATTATCTAATTCCATTATATATTAATAATACAGTCTAGATGCTTTTACATTCACCACAATTTACAAGTATGTGTCAAATTTAAAATGCAAAGTTATCTGCTTTATTGGTGTAAGTTTTAGGTTAATAGCGGATTATCCTTTGATCCCAAGTCTGGCTATAATGGCAGACTAGTTTTGTGATTTCTTTATGAGATATAGTTATGTCTAACGCTAACGCCCTCGTTTATGTACAAAATTCCATTAGAGACCGAAGCATAGTGAAATGCTCAAACGTAAGTCTTATTATTTATGCTTTTTTTTCAGCAATTCAAATTGGCAAGTCCCTTTTGAATGTTACGTAAACCAAAAAATTAGCAGTATTGTTATCAAAGCCCTAAAACAATTCAATTTATTTACAGGGAAAAAAATTGAACTGATCATTATTCTACTACCGACAACTGGCCATAGGGATAGATGAAAGTTTTCGAAAATATGATATGGGGTATATGTACGTCTTTGTATTGGATGTTTTCAGTTTTACTATTGTTTAGTTATTTCGAATGCATATGAGTGTTCAGTTATGCATAATATTAACACAAAACCACATGGAGCTGTAATTACATAGAAATAAGTGTAAGCTAAAGTCTCCAAAGAATATAATTTCTGCACTATATTATTTGTCATATTTTGAACTATTCTTTTAAGAAATTAAACACAAATGTAATACACTTATTCTCATTTGCCTCATAGTTACTAGATTATACTTAGTGGACTTGGTTAGAATTGGAGACAATTCAATTTGGAATCATTTGCGTCTCTTACTCCCGGTTCTTACTATCGTTCATAAAAAATAACTGGTCATGGTTAGTAATATATTATGAATACTCACCGCTTTTTCGTCCATTTATATTTTATAAATTCTCGTATTATCTAAGTAAATAACCATAGTTAGCAATACACATAAAACTATTTTTAATTATGTACTGGCTTAAATTACTGATAGAAATCGGTAGACATTTAAAAAATCAATCATATGGTATTATTTCATCTTGTGAGGTGCACTACGGGACAGGCTCGGATTATATACCGTCCAAATGGCTAACACTTTATAAACGATTTCAATAATTAGAGAATATTTTAATGGACATATATTTTAAAAAATATCGATTCTGGATAAAAAAGCGTTTCGCGCAGTATGAAAGAAGAAAAGCAAAAATTGTAGCATCAATACCGTACTACATTGTACATCAGTTTTGCATTAATTCCTGAACACTAAAAAAACTAAAAAAGCAATAACACGAATATGATATGCTAGTACTACATTTTTTAATAAGGGAGTATGAGCGTTAGATTTCAGAAGTATTCGATATCCGTGGGTTTTATCCTCCATTCAAACATTTTTTTTTTTTCACAGTGATAATATTTTCTTGGTCGTATGTCACTTTAAAATGTATAACATAGACAATGTATAAAATTTAATCAACTTCCAATTATAAAGGCCTATAAACATCAGACGCATATTAAAGGAAAACTCGAGAGAGACTTGTTTCCCGCCAAAATTTTGACGTCTTACATCTCAAAAAGTCCTTCAAGGATTTTCAAAATTTTTTGCTCAAGTTGTTCCATTATCAGCGCTCTTCAAAACAAAAGGTCAGAATTTTAATTCTAGGTACAAAATTTCTGACGCTCGTGCTCCCTTTACTAAGATATCGTGTCACCATTCCTTCTCGCTTTTCCACGCTGTTTTGCTTGGAGACAAATACAGTGCATTTTTTTTTGCCCCTGAGCATTCATTTACTTTATGTTGTCTTGAAAAGGCTCTCGAAATACAAGTGTTCTATTTGCTCACTTCACAATTTAGACTGTTTGATACCCTTAGTATTTCCTTTTAAATATACATTTTACATACATATGGAGAAATTTAAAACTGACACCGGACACTTAGTTTTTGGTTATTACAAATGGCGGACAGTGTTAAAGTTGAAAATCTTAAGAAGGAAAATATAAATGTTGTCAAGTCTAAGGTTTGTCTTAAGTTTAGGTAATTAAGTAAATATTTGGAACTTATATAATTTCAGAAAATGGACCAACTGAATCATATGCGAAATAAATTTTTGGAGATGATATTTTTACTATGGTCTTATAATTGTATGTGGTTTCCAATTTGAGATTTATATTATCATAAATATATTAAAATGAAACTATAAACAGATATGAAAGCAGTCGAACTACAAAGTATTTAATACTAAATATAAATTTTACTGACACACACATAAAATGTGTGTGGTATGAGTGTAACAGTTTTGCAGCAATACTTCATTATTGCCATGTTGTGCTTCGGCTTGATTTTGGCATATGTAGTGTTCGTGTGTTTTGTGGGCATGTAGTGTCTTTGGTCTTCCGTCTTCTGGTTTTCTTGCTTTTGTCTTGTCTCTGGACTTTGATTCATGTTATCTTGTGATTTGTTCCTTCGGTATTCTACTCCCGTTGTTTTTTCAAATGGGTTATTATATTACAAGTACGTAATAGAACAGAATTCTGATATACCACATCTCTCGAATCAGTCGTTTCTTCAAAGATCCCATTTAAATTCTAATATAGGAAGCATAAAAACAATTAAAGCAAAATAGGGTGATAGGATAAGCAAGAAAATCCTGATCTAATCGAAAGTAGATTTTTTAAGTACAATGTACTTCTTTATCCTTCTTAATGCAAAAAGAATCAGGAGCGATTAGTATGAAGAGACTTGCAACACAGCGACCAATAATAAAATTTTTTTTTTTACAAGCTGATCTTTTTGGTATTCAGTGTCTGGTCTATAAAAAAAAAACATCTGTACCGGCATGGTAATTTAATGAAACCTTGATATACCTCTATATGTAATTGTAAATTATAAACAATATTTGAATGGAAGCTTTGTAATTTGGGCAATATATATATTTGTCCTTTTAAAAAACTTGAACTATTGAATTATATAGAGTACATTTTGATAAAGATAAAGCGTTCTGATGTGCACGAAGTTTATAATATTTGTCTATTGTTATATGGTGTTACTATAAACATTAATTTTGTTGTTTATGTATAAAGATGGATAATAAGGTAGGTAATCATGTGTTTGTATGCTTTAAGATTAGCTTTGATGCTGATTTGTTGCCGAATCTCAAAGCATGTAAGCTTGCATTTCGGTGTAGGGTTTGTGTTGGGGCATGGTGGCCAAGTGTATCGGACACTAGATTTCCGTTTACATGTCCGACACCACTTTGGAATCGAATCCTTCTTGTGTTAAGGTTTCAAGGCACCAACTATAGATTGTGGTTGTACCGACTTTACAACTTGAGAATTCAGGCCTTCTGCACCACAAACCATGTTTTGGCAATGAAAGACACTTATATAAATCTTATCATTACAAAAATGTACTTTGCTAAAGTCTGAAAGTAAAATGTCCAACCATGATGTCGGCTCTAAGTAGCTTATGTATTGTAAAATGTGTTCCAGTAGAACCAGAAGATCCTAAAAAAGAGCAAATTTGATAGTCATCTTTTTAAATACCTTTGGGATTTGTTTACCTGCATTGCTGTGTTTATAAAGACTACAAAGAAGCACTAGATAAGATAAAGATGCCCTATAGATTCTCTGTACATTTTTTACAACTATTAGTTTCATTTTCCAAGATCTGTATCCTGCAGACACTGTTAATATTGCTTATATTTGTACTATACCAGCGATCTTTTTTGTTAATCCTTTTTTATTGTGATAATTTTTTGTGCGATAGAATTTCACTACTACCATATTATGCAAGGGTAACATAATATAGTTTCACAGTCATATACAAAACAAGGTACGTCCCCTGGTCGGGGATAATGGAATATCATGTGCTTATGAGAGGGGTTATTTATATTCGAATAGCCTAGCCGCTATGTGGAGAAACGCCATGTAACATGTATTTCAAAAAGACTTTCTAAGTGTTACGAAAAAGAGCAGCCTCTTGAAGAGGTATATTGGTCTTGAAGAGGTATACTGGTCTAAATTTCCTGTCCCTACCCACTTCTTTCAGTTTGCAAATTACGAGAGACTATATAATATACTAGACCATTTTTATTTTTCGTACATCGTACCCGAACTTTGTTATTTCGTGTACATTGATACAAAAACATGCTACGCCATTTTTTAATCTTCAGGTTATTTTTGTACATAATAAAAGGTCATTTTTTATTTTTCGTATATTGTACACTGACCCCCACCCCCCCCNCCCCCCCCCCCCCCCCCCCTTTTTTTAAGACTCTCACTAAAGTCAGCTGATTCTAAACACCAGTCTTGTAGTTTCATATTTTTTATGCAACTTTTACAATTAATATTTGTATTTTTCATTTTAACCCTTCATCTTTCGCATTGGCGGATCCAGGGAGGGACCTCCCTTTTTTGGACAACCATGTTTTAATGAATATCCTGATTTTTTTTGTACTAAGAAATACCTTAAAAATTTTCGTGCCTCGTCAAATAAAGATATGCTGAAATTCACTCCTTGTGCCCATTCCAATGTGTGCGTCTGCTAACAAGATCAATTGATTGTTTTAAAATGCATTACGACTTCAATTGACCGTTTTTCACAAAGAAATGGAAGCATTGTTCAATTTTACAAAAATCATTAGAATTCAATCAATACTAAGTTCCTATTATTTAGTTATTGATGTGTGTAATGTCATTAAATTGAATAAATTAGAATTACATGAAGTACATATAAATGGCGGATTCTGTCAAAATTTTAACACACAAGGAGGCAAACGTTCGAAACAAAGCAAATGGCATCAAACCCGAGGTAGGTTTCAAGTTTATAGCGCTGTTAATATTAATCTACTCAGTTTTT
This sequence comes from Modiolus philippinarum, assembly GCA_002080025.1. Lineage (NCBI taxonomy): Eukaryota > Metazoa > Mollusca > Bivalvia > Mytilida > Modiolidae > Modiolus > Modiolus philippinarum. The sequence continues at coordinate 785 of MJUU01013854.1, read as the reverse complement.
CTTGCACGGACCATTTGATTTTCGGGGGAGGGGGAGGGTGCTGGGAATTTTACCTTAGCCGGTAACTTTTTTCCAATATACACATGGCCAGAAAAATTTTTTGAGCTCGGCTGTTTTTCTAATGGACAGAGTGGGGGGGGAACTTCTCAATGCATTAGTTTCATTATTTTTGCAATTTTGTACCCATCATCCCCCAGTGATAACTATTGCTTCCAGTGTTAAGCATATCTCTATGTTTAAAATAAGTGATATTTGTTGCGTCAGACTGTGGTTGAATTAGTGTTTAAACATCCAAACTGACCGACCGAAACTTTACTGTGTAATGTGTTTTTCCATATCCTTAACATGTTTTGATATTGGTGGCTTATTGTATGTTTTCTTATATATTGATATAAAGGAAATATGTCGCTTGAAAGTCAATATTTATATATCAGGTTAATCAGATTAAGTTTAGACACACTCATCGTCACAGACATTCAACAAATACTTTTGAATCCGGTAACAATTAACCTTTAAAAAACTTAAATGTATATTATTATGCTATTCCTGTGTTAAATTTCCGATATTATGTTAGTAAGAAAATAAAGACTTTTATATTCGCACTACATTAAAAGTTTCATTAATATTCAAACATGCTTTTATTCTCTAGACGAAAATTTTTGACTTTTTTTTGTCTAAAAATTGAATTTTTCTGTTAAAAGATGTCATTATAAGGGTTCCTTGGGAAAAATATAAATTTTTAGAAAATAAACTTTCTTCTACTTATTTATACTTAATATATTTTG
>MJUU01013852.1:95223-118600 GCA_002080025.1 Modiolus philippinarum | reverse complement strand
ATATCGTTGATTCGATCAAAACTAGATTATGGATGTTTTATTTACGGTCCCGCCCGTAAATCATACATTAAATTACTAGATACCGTTCATCACCAAGGTTTGCGTCTTTCAGTACTTCTCCTGTGGAGAGTCTCTATGTTGCAGCCGATGAACCATCCTTGGAAGACAGACGTACTAAACCTGGCTTACAATATGCAACAAAGCTGAAAGCGTATCCTTCTAATCCTGCTCACAACTGTGTTTTCAAACCTCTTCACAAAGCTGACTATGAAAAACGACCAAATGTTATACAACCTTTTGGTCTTTGTATCAAACCACACCTTGAATCTGCTAATATAAATTTAGATGAAATAGCTCCTATAGAAACTCCCAAAAAACCTCCATGGCTGAACCCAAAACCAACATCGCTTTGAGTTGTTATTGCTTCCCTTAGGGTCGTTGTCTCTTTGACATATTCCCCGTTTCCCTTCTTTTTCTTATTTAATATTGAACTACGTAAACACAAAAAGGTTGATACCAATCCTCTGGTTATCCAGCAGGACTTTGCAAGAATTAAATCCGAACATCCTGAATACTTGCAAATTTATACAGACGGCTCTAAGGATGGAGACAGAGTGGCTTCTGCAGCCGTTTTTGGAGACCGTGCAGCTACTCTCCGATTACCATCCTCTAGTTCCATATTTACTGCTGAAGCTAGCGCTATTTACCCAGCACTTAAATTTGTAGCTGTATCGCAATCAAATAAATTCATGATTTGTTCTGATTCACTCTCTTGCCTATTGGCAATTGAAAGTCGAAAAACAAAACACCCAATTATTTTGAAAATAGCCGAATTCTACAAATCACTTGTAGCACTAGGCAAAGAAGTCATTTATGTTTGGTTCCTAGTCATGTGGGGATCTATGGAAACACAGTTGCTGACCAGGAAGCCAAGGATGCACTAGATGACGAGATGGCGGATTGTCCAGTACCGTACACTGACATGAAGCCTTTAATCGTTAAATATATTTCAAAATTATGGCAGGCCAAGTGGGATTTGCAAATAAATAATAAACTGCATGGAATACAATCAGAGGTCGGTAAACAAGTCGGTTCCTGTGGTAAAAACCGTAGGGAACAGGTAGTGTTGACCCGATGTCGTATTAGACATACTAGAACAACACGTAGTTTTATCCTCAACAGTGATGATCGACCTGAAAGTATTCCATGCAATTGTCCGTATACAATTCAACATGTTTTAATTGACTGTGTAGATGTTGCCGATATCAGGCGTGATTTTTATTCTGCTGATTGTCTTAAAGACTTATTTACAAATGTGGCTGGCGACAAAATCGTTCAATTTTTAAAAGCAATCAATTTATTTCAAAAGATTTAAATGGATTTATCTTAAAGTTCTTATATAATAACAATTAAACTTACATTTCTCGTATTTTTTTTATATTTTACACACTTGTTTTACTTGTATAAAGCTGTAATTGTTTTATATTTATATTTCATATATCTATATTAAAATTGTTCAGTATATTTAACAGTTCTCGCCACGATATAGCTGAAATATTGCTGAAGTTGGCGTAAAACATCAATCAATAAATCAATTAAAATGATGATTTTTGAAATTTAAAAATATTTTTTCCTGGTTTAAACATATGGTTTTACAATGTTCGTTATCATAACATATTTCTTTATGTTTTATTAATGTTTCTTCTCTTCGAAATCATTGCAAACAATTTCTACATGTAAATGATTTATGATTATTCTTATCACACTTGAAACTATCTAAATTTTTAATTAAACGATAATGGGTATTTTCATTACTGTCAGTGTATAAGAGATCAACTACATTTTCACTTTCTACGTTTGAAACATAAACAGGATATAAAGATTGTTTATTTGCTTGGTCCTCTAACGCAAATACATAAATACATAAATTATTTTGTTTCTCTACTTTTGGGATATCTTTTATTGCTACAGGATATTCAAGTCCTTTCATGTTAATTTTATTTTCATATGCTTTATATTTAGATGCTCTTTGTTTATGTTCATTCGGAGGATATAACTTTGCTAATATAGACCATAAGAAACACTTGTTATCATTTTTATTTTGAACATTAATAATATTAACTGATTTGAATTTAAGAGGAATATAAGATGAAGCTTTTTGATAATCTTATTTATATTGTTTTACTTTTACACTTTTAATATTTCCGAAAACAAAACCAGATTCTCTTTCTTGAAATTTATCTATCCAAGCTTCAAATTTATCTTTTTAACTTTTATAGAATGTAGATATATTATTTGTGTTAGGATAACTTCAACAGGATGAGAGTAATGACTTTCTATTATATCATTTGATAAAGGATGTAAAAATTCACTTGTTATTATTATTTTTATCTTCAAAGGAAATTGATTAATAACTATTTTATCTTTTAATAAGTTTATATATTTAGTTGTATCAGTTTCGTCTATATCATCAACATCAGTTTCAGTAATAAGATCTTTAAATGATTTAGAAACTTTGGATTTTTTAGGACTCATTTTGTAAGGTTAAATTTTTATTTTATTGTTTTCTTTGATATAAAGTCCAATGAGTAGGATTTCTAAGTATAAATTCTTGATAAGATTGTTTATATTTTTCTTTATTATTTTGATAATGTAATCTTTGTTTCGGTTTATTACATTCTTTACAGGCAGATTTAACACCCATTGGTTTTGTTTTATTCTTATCATATTCATACAAATATTTATATTCATTACATTTTGTACAAACTTTTCCTTCAATCATTTTTTTAAAAAGAATTTTTATTTATTTAAAGATGGTGCGTCCAAATCTAACAAATAAATTAGCAGATGATTTACATCATAGAGTTGTAAAATCTTTCCCTAAAAGACGTGTTTATGTTCATTCTGTTGATCAAACATGGACAGTTGATTAGATAGATATGCATCAATATTCAAAACAAAATAAACACTATAAATATTTATTAGCAGTTAGAGATGTTTTTAGTAAATATGGTTGGTTAATTCCTTTAAAAAATACAACAGGAGTAACAGAAAGTGAAGCATTTAAAAAGTTTTAAAGTTTTATAATCGACAAGTAAAAGAATTGTTAAACGATAAAAACATAAAGTTATATTCAACCGAGAATGAAGAAAAATCTAGTGTAGTAGAACGCTGGATAGGAACAATGAAACAACATATATTTAAATACTTTACTGCTAATAAAACTTTTAAATATTATGATATATTGGATAAATTAGTTGAAAATTATAATAATACAATACATTCTTCAATTAAAATGACGCCTGATGAAGCCATTAAATTAGAAAATAAATTAAGAGTGTTAAAAATTTATATCCATAAAAAGAAGAAAAAATTAAAAAACCCAAATTCAAAGTAGGTGATAGAGTAAGAATAACAAAAAAGAAAGGTCAATTTGAAAAGGGTTATACAACTCGGTGGACAAGAGAAATATTTGTAATTGAAAAAGTTTTAAATACAAATCCTGTTACTTATGAGATAAAAGATTTAAAAGGCGAAGAAATTAAAGGTGGTTCTTATGAACAAGAATTACAGATCACTGAGTTTTAGATTTTTATTATAACACTCGACTGTGTCAAACTCTCTTCTTTTTTTTAATTCCCCGTACCCCCTCAGGACCCTGTTGTGTGTGTGTGTGTGTCTACCCCTTTTCCTTTCTCAACCTGAACTCCCTTTATTTTTTTTTCATTTCCCCCAGAATGCTAGTACTCCCGGATATTTTTTCATTTGTGTTTTAGACCCGCCAGTGTCTCTCAAACTGAACTCCCTGCTTTTTCTCTCTTCTCCATAATCTTTTCTCTGCCACTACTCCCGGCTATTTTTTTAATAACATATACCACCTCAGGACCCCATTTTGTGTTGTTTTTTAAGGGCTCTTTTTTTAAGGGGGAGCCAAGACAAGCCCAAGTGCTATACTACTTCTCTAATATATTTGTTTTCTAAAAACATGCACGTTTCTGTGCCATGTTTTGTATGTACATGTTCAGGCTTCTGATTCTGAAGTAGTAAGAGATATTTGTATTTCAACTATTGTACAATATTTCTGAACGTTAGCTGTCATGAAACGCAGTGAAGTAATGAAAAAATAAATTCTCTTAAAGACCCCAACTCCATGTGGAATGTTCGATATGACTGATTACCTGCAAGCGATAAACAATATTTCGCAAGTTAGGGGAAAATTGCACTATGATTGAAAGTTTTCAAACAGCAAAAGATTTACCACGATCTTAGATATTTGTATGCAATTATAGCCATTTGTCATCAGATTTTAGGAGAATCTATATAGTTTATCAAATTTCTAAGAGAGAAAGAGTTTCTATAGGGTTTTCCTCAGTATGTCATTTCATGTCCTTTTGGTGGAGGTGATCAGGATTCGGAATGAATCGTAAAATTGTTTTATTTTTATTTTTTTTTACATGGAACACCTCAAAGTCTGGATACTTATCGATTAATAATGTTGTATTTTAACAATAAAACGGCATATAACATAACCGGTGTTAATAAAAAAAAAATACACTAAAACAGAAAATATCCTTAAATGCGTCAAAACCGGTTACCCGAGGATACTGCAACATAAAAATTTTATTAGAGTGATACACATTGGGAAAACAACTAATAAGAAAAGAAAAACGTCTTAACTTCAAATAATACTGAATGAAAAATCCTAGTTATACACTACGTGCACTATCAGATAATACACGTCTGATCAGTTTGAAGAACGCTGTTCAAATTTACCTGTGTCAGGGTAATCTGTTTTGTATCGAGGGGTCTCATTGGTGCGCTCAGACTCATGTTTATTGAGAAGCTGAGGGTAAAGCTCCAATTGTCCGTTCAAACTTGTTAAGATTTGTAATCGAGCGCGCAACGCTCCCAATGTTCCGTTTTAAATATTTGAATTTCAAATCTGTATGGAAACGCTCTCATTGGTCCAATTGGAATTTCATCACTTCCGATGACGTCATACTTCCTGTTGACATTATTTCCGGCCTTGTCACTTCAGGTCACATGAAGATGACGTCACCTGACTTCGTAATCCACCTAATCCACCTCAAATAAGACGAAATCTTCTTAGATACTACTCCCCAAACTTTTGATTTCATCCTACTTTTACAGTGGTAATCAGAATTTCCCGTCCCATGGCCCTTTCGATACCCCAAATTGATTATTCGTTGACAACTTTGTTCTCATCTTGATACAGCTGATATATTGCCGAGTAGATGTTGAACAATATTCAATCAATAACAGTAATACAAATGTCAAAATATAAGACAGAACGTAAAGATCTACGAGTACTACTAGGTTTATACATTCAGTAATGGGGAGATTTTTAGTCAGTCCTCTATAGTTTAAATATAAGTTTAACGATTGAAAATTATAGGGATTTGAATGTACAAAATGGCATAGAAATATGAATTAAAGAAAAACAAACCGTCAAGGCTGTCTCCTCCATTGTAAGCCTCCAATACCATCCTCAACCTCCTAATCTCACAATTCCTGCCTTCCGATTTCGTCTCCAAACTAGTAACATAATCCCCATCCTGTTCATCTCCGCCTGGTGTTCCTGGCACCCGATTCAGTTTTCAGGCGCTTCTGCTACAGAGCTGTCGGACGCGTCTCAAGTTGGTGGATATAGGTGAATCCCCTGTTTATACGGGGTAATCAGGTCATAATACGGAACCACTGTAGACAAACTGTGAGGAGAAACGCCACGCTCCATGCAGTATAACGACTCCTTCTGTATTCTCTAAAGAGAGCAGACGCAGGAAGGCTTAGTTGCCTGCCCCTACCCATTTCCAGTGGTAATCAAAAGTCGTGGCCCCGGTTATTCCTTCCACCTTCGTTTCTTTCTTCCTTTACTTAAATTTTTGAATCGATTAACTTGTCTTGTCCTGATATAACTGAAATATTTCTCATTGGACGTTAAACTCTAACCAATCAATCAAGCAATGGTTTCAGTGCAAATAATGAAAATGAATGCAACATTAAACTGATCTGCTTTGGAAGCTGTTTTGATTGGATTGGAATGAAATGATCAATCTTTGTAAAGGACCGACATCATTACTGTAAAGTTAAGTTGAATTTGGTTCATTGGCTTTCACGACGGATATAAAGTGATGGCATAGCCATGTGAGCTAAAATGTAATCCTTCGATAAGTCAAAGTTCACTCATCAAATTAATATCAACTAGAGCTGTCGCCGAATGACAGCCAGTTATACCAAGCTCGTTGAATCCTGAATCAATATGGTAAGTGTAAATTAACTGAGTGTTGACACAATACAGGTGTCGACGCAGTAAAAGTGTGGTCACAATACAAGTATGAACACGATGATATACCTCCAATTTTTCCAGAAAATATACAAAGTTCAAGTTGCAATAACCTTCTCAAAATTTAATGAATCAATCTGAAAATATCAGGTGCATAGGTTCATAAGGTACTACACATTCTGAAAAAATCTGAAAAGATTTTCTAAAGAGGGTCAGAGATTGCCTCTGGACAACACATTTCCTTATTGGTACTTATGTAAATATGGAATTAGCTGGAACTTTTCAAAGTTAAATGAATCAATCTGAAAATACCAGGTGCACATGTTTATACGATACTTAGCATTCTAACAAAATTTAAAATATGTATTCAGAAGGGTTTCTGGGGTAAGCTTCATAAATTTTTTTTAGTATAAATTCTAAGTAGGAAAATCCAAAAAATTGCTAGAACTATTTAACAAATGAATGAATCATTCTGAGAAAAGGACACGCACGAATGTTGACAAAAAATGTCTACGGACTGACAAAGTGATTCCAATATCCCCACACCCCACAACTTCGTTGTTGGGGGTATAATGATGCACTAAACAGTGCGCTTCGCGTCAGGAAATAGTTGTGTTTCAGGAAACCATAAACTAAATAAGTGTTTTATTGTACCGAAATCAACCATCAAAGGTATCGATGTGACTGTTCAATGTCCGGCAAATAGTTTGTGTCTGTTTGTGCCAAGTGTGAAAAAAACAGTTATCAAATTAACATTTTACACAGAAAATACATTCTGTTGTATAATAATACAAAAATAACCAATATATATTATGAATAATAATAGCTTCCAATGGGAAATCCTTGAAATTATGTCCTCTATTTGTTGTTGGAAACTATTTTTTTTATTACAACAGAGAAGAATGAGGATGCTTTGGTTATATTATATTACGACCATAGTGTCATCGTCATTACTCCCATCTTCTAGAACAAGTTAATTATATGTATCATAAATTGGTAAATCAAGTTCTTGTGTGCCTAAAATAGTAACAAGGCAACCCTTGATTCCAATATAATGTAACAGGTAAATCAAATGCTTCTTAGCCAGAAAGAATTACATTAATTTCAGTGTTCTTGGCCCTAGTTGTAGTGTTTAAAGGTCACGGGATCTCAAAAACATGAAAACATCTCTACTGTAGTATATTATTGTGGCCTCAATTACTGCAGGAAGGTCTTAAAATATTCTCGATATTATTGTTGTTTTTTGCCTATCATGTTACTGACAACTATTGCACTTATGCATTTCACATCCTTGCTGAGGATCATGTGCAGCTTTCTGTTTTTACAATGGAAAACATGTTCACTGAACCGAGTTTATCTGATTCTCTGAATGCCTTCCCTGTTTCACTATCTGTACCATTCCTAGCTTCTCGCATATAAACATTTTATTCATACCATTGTTGGTGTGTCGAGGACAATAAATTCTGGCCAAAATGTCTTGTGTCTTTGTTTTCCCTAATTAGTGAATCATGCAGTGCAGTTGCAAGTGCTCAATTTCGTACAGCAGGGTTCAGACCATGTTTGTTTTTACAACTTCCAGACTTTCCATGTATTTGTAGATATGCCCCTCTTTCTGGTTCACTGCATGTTGTTGATGGCTATCTGTGTTTTTTGTAGGCCGTGCTCATACAGTCCTTTCTTCATTCATTTATTCAGGTTGCTGTCAATGACGAAGACTACGACCGAGTTTCTACTCCTCTTAACATTGCGTATCTCTAGTAGTACATCTTCAAAGTAGTTATGAGTCTCTCTAGTTACATGTATGGCATTGATGTTGGTGGAACTAGCAGCATATTCTTCATTTGTTGAATTAGTTGTCTCATTGAACCCCGCCGTGCGCGGTCCCGGCTTATGAATAGGCCCGCAGCATCCTCTGAGCTTGGAGTATGAGTCTTCCTAACAGAAGACCCCGAGGGTACCCCGGGATATAGAAATAGGACCTAGTATCTCCGGCTTGCGGGGTGTGACCCCCCTAAACGGAGGCTGACCCCGAAGGTCCCGGGATATAGAAATAGGACCCATTCCGTGGTTGTGCGGGATTAATAAATACACAACCCATCTTTCGGATGGGATGTAAACTCAGGTCCACGTGTTGGAAGAAATGCCACGCTTCCTGCACGTTAAAGAACCCTTGTAGCAAGCTCTTTTTGGGGTGGTCCGTAGGTGATCGGCTACAAGGCTAAATTCCCCGCCCTTGACGATTTCAGCCTTCTTTTCCAGTGGCAGTCAGAATTTCCCGTCCCATGGCCCTTTCCATACCCCAAAGTAATTATTTATTAACAAACTTGTTCTCGTCTTGATATAGCTGAAATATTGCTGAGTAGACATTAAACAATAATCAATCAATCAATCTCATTGAACCATCCAGCTCTAGAGATATTCCATTTTCTGTTATTTTTTTGTTTTTTTCTTTGAACATTTGAATAATTTAATTCTAAGTTAGTTTGAAACTTTATAAAGGTAAAAGGTTTATTATTTATTCTCCTTAAACAGAGATGATGAAAGGATAAAACAATAACTAAAAACCAGTAGTCGAAATATAAGACAAAAAGGTCAAATTGCCAATATTTGGAACGCCTCTACCTTTTCTGTGATGGTGATATATCCATTTAAGATATTCTCTCAAGAACAAGTACATCAGAACTGAAATAAGAAGAGGACAAACATCTCTCGCACGGGGAATATTTTTACGGACTCCATACTACAGGAGACACAAACTTATTAAAATAATTGTTCCCATGTTCTCCAAAATAGAACGTCGATTTTGTTGATTTTTACCTTATATCATATTGTTTACCTAGATAAATAAGTTTTCAATACTTACTGGTTACTGTGATTGTTTTGTAACTCGTTGTGGTCTATTCTGATAGGACTGTTGTATCTGTAATAATCACAAGCTTATTTCATAAAAAAAACAATCATGATATTGGATAATATGTATTTGTATTGCTTACGTTGATGTGAATCGGTGAATTTCCATATTCTCATATTGCATAGCAAAGTTAACAAATTCCAGAAGAAATACATGAATAGGTTTTATATAAGGGGTAAAATATACGAATAGTAAAGTAAGTGAGAACCGAACCGTCAATCCAAAACGAATAATCCAAGGACAATGGCAACATCGGAAACAAAAAAGAAGCAGAGACACAACATGAGTACGACACAGAAAAGAAAAAATGAAGATACACACAAAGATGAACAACACGGACCCAATAAAAAACCATGAGTGAGATCAGGTGCACCGGTAGAGTAAGCATCTCCTGCTTCTTATAAGACACCCGCCGTGTTGAACATGTCAAATCCGGTAGTGGAAACAACAATTAAGCTTTAAAGGGAAAGATCTGTGTCATCTTGGAAACGGATATCCCTTAGCGGTCCACAAGATGGTGATGATGACCGTAAAACTCCTGGAAGAATGAGGTTGGGATTAGATTTAAATGTCTACCAGTGATGGTCAGTCATATTTAGGAATTTAAACATTAAATACACACCAGTTGTGGATAGGATGCTGATGTAGTTTGTGTTGGTGATATGGTTGCTTCTGTCAACTCGACTCTTCTTGTCATAAGCTAAAAAAAACTTTTCAGAATGCAAATAACTTCCTTGCATTAAATTATCTTGTGAACTCGGGTTCAGAAGATGAGTTTATTGAACATGTTGAATATTGCCTGGTCCAATATGGACAATATTTGTATGAAAGTAAAAATATCTTTAATTCCAATGATCATGTTTATATGGTCATTTTGTCTCAATGAGGATCCTTAATTGAGGATAAAGAACTTATGTACTAAGGCCATACCAATTTAATTTCTTATTCTTCGGACTTTTGGCACTAAAATATGGGGCAAGCGAGCGATAATTTTTTTTTATTTGAAAGCTGATTATTTTGAGGCAAGTACCAAAACGCAGAGGCGAGCGGGTATTTTATTTTTTTTAATTTATTTTTTCTTTAGAAAACATATAAATAATTTAATTGAATAAGTTTGTATTACTTCATATGACTTTTAAATGCTGCCATTTATCTCAGACACATTTGTATTGTAAGTAGGACACATAAATCTATTCTGTCTCGATTATATTCTCAACAAAATTTTGGAACCTTTATTTTCATTTTCTTTTAATCAATTTTGCGTATAATTGAATTAAAAGTTCTGTGCCTTTATGATTATTCATATATATATTCCAATTCAGGAGAACACTCATGACCTTAAACTACTGCAAATATAAATTAAACTAAGATCAACTTAGGTAAGAAGTTAGACTGCATTCTCTTATCATCACCATAGTACTTGAGAAAATGACAAAAATTCTTAATTCCTAATCAACTTCAGCACTAATTTTGAAAAATTATATCTCTTCAGCTCAGATAAAATGAAACATTTGCAAGACCGACAAAAATTATATATTGTTTAGACTTTAGAGGCTCTTCAAGTAACCAAAAAATCAGAAATTTATATGTAGAGCACAACCAACCAAGCTTACAGGTAACGCCAGAAACTAGCTTAAGGGTAATCACTGCATGAGGGCATGGGGTATTGTACATTCCAAACTACATGTATGCATTTTGTCGATAGGCCAGCACCTAAGTACTGGAATAGCGATAACTTCAAGGACTTCCAGTCTACCATGCAGAGACATTAACCCAGTTTGTAACAATTGCTGCAAGGATTGGCACAAAGGTCAAACTGAAATTTTGGCTAAATTTAACAATCAGACTGACATGACCTGGATAAGTTTTTATATAAAATATGGGCAACAGATGAGAGGATTATAGTGCAAACACTACCAAATTTGCATACACATGTATGCAGAACAAGCAAAATGATGAAAGTAAATAACCCTTAGTACATGACAGAAAGTGCCTTGCACCAACTTAATTCTTCCTGCATATGACAAATAAAACGTTTCCATTATTTTTAGTATCACGTGAATATAAAAATAATTGTCATGATATTACATGAGCAGGACACACATGTTCACAATAATACTCTTCGTGACATACCCTAAATGAATCCTGGACATATTCATGAAGAAAATGTAGATGGTTGCCAATATAAGAAATACCAAGTTCTTAAGTACATCATCCGTGTATGCTGGTCATAATCAGCATGTTGCGTTTGATTTTATTTTTTTTTTTATTTTCGACAATTCAGTTGAAGGGCGTCATGTACAATGACAAAGTGGAAGGTATGATAACACAATGTGGAAATTGTTAAAAAACATACCAAGTTTTTCAAACCTGTCTTATGTGACTTTCCAAGGGAACCACAAAAGAAGGTCTCTTAATACAGGGTTGAAATTATGATCAAAACTAATTTGTCTGTTGGCATTGTTGGTGAAATAGTGTCCATGTTATAGCTGTATTATTATTTTTTTTCCTGTAATATGTATTTTGATGTAAAGAGGATTTATTTTTCCTGTTATGTGTTTGCCAATATCTAAAATAGCATGCTACTTCTAGATCAGATACTTGTTAACTTTATGTGAATTTTTTTTTTTTTCAGTAAAAATACTTATTTTCTTAATTACAATTATTCATTATAAAAAATTTCTTTCATTCTACTTATTGATTAATTTATTTAAAAACACCTATACCATTATAAAAGATTCCTTTGTTCATTCAACCAATTGATTGACAGGTAACCTTAGTTCATGTTAATTAATATTGTCAAATCAACAAACTTAATTAATTGCAAACTTAGAAGGCAAAATATGAGCAGATAATCAATTTGGATTATCTCCCTTATGCAGTTATTTATCTTTAGCGGTACTACTTCAGGATTGGTTTAATCTGCTTGTCAACATGTTGATAATTCGATGTGTGGCAACAAAGTCGTTAAAAACAGTGTATAGGGGCTATTTTTGGGAACAAAATGACGGTCGTTTCTCGCGTAACTCAGGTAGTCGTTGAATACAGTTTAAATATATAGCAAATACCATGCACACCTTTGACATATGTACAATTAATCTGCAAAATAAAAACTGTAGGAGATTTGCTCCGGACAAAGGGGGTACCCTATTGTTTAAAATTTGACGTAAAAATTACTAAGTTCAACAAATGATATTTTTGACATTAATTATCAAAAATCAAAATCGAAGTACCATGCACACCTTTGATATATGTACAATTGATATGCAAAATAAAAAATTCCTGTCTCAGATACTGTAGGAGATGTACTTCAAAGCTGACATAATAGCACCAATCCAAACTCCAAAAAAGCCTCCTTGGTTTAACCCAAAACCAGCATTTAATTTCGAACTACGAAAATATAAAAATTCTGACACTAATCCTCTGGTTATCCAGCAAGAGTTTGCAGAAATTAAATCTGAACACCCCTAATACTTACCTATATTCACAGATGGATCTAAGGATGGAGACAGAGTGGCTTCTGCAGCTGTCTTCGGAGACCGAGCAGCAACTCTCCGACTACCATCCTCAAGTTCCATATTTACTGCTGAAGCCAATGCTATCTATTAAGCGCTCAAATTTGAAGCTTCTTCTCGAAAAAGTAAGTTCTTAATTTGTTCTGATTCTGTTTCATGCCTATTGGCAATCGAAAGTTGAAAGATTAAACACCCAGTTATTCTGAAGGTCGTTGAGTTCTACAAGTCACTTGTTGCTACAGACGAAGAAGTCGTTTATGTTTGGATCCCTAGTCATGTAGGAATCTATGGAAACACGGTTGTTGACCAGGAGGCAAAGGATGCATTAGATGATGAGGTGGCGGATTGTCTAGTGCCGTACACTGACATGAAGCCATTAATAAGTAAATACATTTAAAATATATGGCAGGAAAGATGGGACTTGCTAATAAATAATAAATTGCATGGAATACAATCAGAAGTTGGTAAACTTCTTGGTTCATCTGGAAAAATCGGAAGGAACAAGTTGTACTGACAAGGTGTCGAATCGGACATACACGAACAACTCATGGTTATATTTTCAATAAAGAACACCGACCTAAGTGTGTTCCATGCAATTGTGCTTACACAATACAGCATGTTTTACTTGACTGTGTTGATGCTGCCGACATACGTCGCACATTTTATACAGCCGATTCTCTTAAAGAATTATTTACAAACGTCGCAGGCGACAAAATTATTCAATTTTTAAAAGCTGTAAATATGTGTAGTAAAATATAAGTTAAATATGATCTATTGATCTTAAATTGTTTAGCGTACGATTTTATTTTTTAGAAGTTGTTTTATCTGTACATAGCCATACCTTTTATATGATTGTTTTAGTTATATATTCATAATGTCATCAACAGTTCACGCCACGATATAGCTGAAATATTGCTGAAGTTGGCGTTAAACAACATCAATCAATCATAATATCATGAAGTTGGCGTTAAACAACATCAATCAATCATAATATCATGAAGTTGGCGTTAAACAACATCAATCAATCATAATATCATCAACAGTTCCCGCCACGATATAGCTGAAATATTGGTGAAGTTGGCATTAAACAACTTTCAATCAACCAAAGCTGACAGGCAATGATTTGCATAGTAATCCTCGTGACAAATGCTTGGAATTTGTAAAAAGATTGATTGATTGATTGAATATTTTTTAACGTCTACTCAGCAATATTTCAGCTATATCAAGACGACAACAAGTTTGTTAATAAATAATCACTTTGGGGTATGGAAAGGGCCATGAGACGGGAAATTCTGACTGCCACTGGAAAAGTAGGGTGAAATCGAAAAGGGCAGAGAATTTAGCCTTGTAGCCGATCACCTACGGACCACTCAAAAAAGCTTGTTACAAGGGTTCTTTAACGTGCAGGAAGCGTGGCATTTCTTCCAACACGTGGACCTGAGTTTACATCCCATCCGAAAGACGGGTTGTGTATTTATTAATCCCGCTCAACCACGGAATGGGTCCTATTTCTATATCCCGGGACCCTCGGGGTCAGCGTTTAGGAGGGGTCACACCCCGCAAGCCGGAGATACTAGGTCCTATTTCTATATCCCGGGGTTCCCTCGGGGTCCTCTGTTAGGAAGACTCATACTCTAAGTTCAGAGGATGCTGCGGGCCTATTCTTAAGCCGGGACCGCACACGGCGGTTGTAAAAAGATGACATGACCTTACCTCGCTGCACGATTGAAAAAAAAAGTTGTCGATCTTTCGGGGTCAAACATCTCTTAGGAATGTTACTGCTTAAAACATAATACCTTTTGAATAAATAGGCATTTATCATTAAATAAATTACAAAATGTATCAATTTGAAGAAGTAAACTTGTCGATCTTGTCAGTAAAAGTGATCAGATTTTTCTGAACAGGAAGCGACAAACTAATTTTAAAATTTAGTTCGGCACGGAACGGGGCGGAATGCGGGAAAAACATTTTTATTTTTATTTCAATTTTGAAAAAGTACGTGAGAGTGGATCCGACGAACAAGAAATCAAATTGTTATTCTACAACTATAAATACAAATTTTAAACTGTTTCAGGAAAAAAAACTTTTAATCTGTTTGTTTCAGTGAACTTATTTATTTCAGATTAAAAATGCAGGGAACAGTGAGACGGAGAGCTAATATGACTTCAGTAGCAGGACATACTGAACAAAAAAAGCTTAGGAACAATTGGTGTAAATGAAAAGCGTCTATTTTTCAGGTTACCAAATTTCAATTTATAGATTGGATTTTACATTTCTGAGCTGGATTTTTGTTCAACTAATCATTAACATAACGCCTGTCCATAAATTCGGAATACTGCGTTAATCTTATGCAAACTCCATCCAAAAAGAAAAACATTGAAAAAGGGGGTATATGCAAAAAATGCCAGATTTTTCGTTTTTATGCAACAAATGCGAACAAAACGTTTTTGATTTCAAGAACTGGTTATGTAACGGTTATCATAAAGTGGTTTTTGCGCCTTTTTGCAAAATATGAAACATCGCCTAATGGAAAAAAAGTCAATGTTAATTTTCGGCCCATAATTTGGATTGGAAATTTTGTACAGCTTATCTGACAAATTGAAGAATTTTTTAGGGTTCAATTTAAGCAAAGATCTGAAATTTTTAGCTGAGATAAGAATTTATCAGCATTTAAGCATTTTTATTAAAATTTGAAAATGTGTTGCTAAACTTTTTTTGTTCAGTATATATTTAATTGTATAACCCTTTGAAAGTTAATTTTCATATATACTATAAAAACATTATCTGTTGAAATGATCCACTCAGTTATTAAGTGACTGTACATGTATGTACTTTTTTATTTCACCATCCTGTAATGATAACTCATTATTCTTGTATTGTGGCACAAAGTATGCCTAGCCTTATTACCTGTTATGCCTTAGCAGTGTTTCTTGCATTGTGTTAATGTTAAGAGTCAACTCTACATTTTCTGACTCGTTTGAACAAGAGATGAGTGTTCCGCAAGGAAGCATCCTCTCTGTCACACTATTTAGTATTAAAATAAGTAGTTTGGTCCAGGTTTTAAAAGAAAACATTGATGGATATCTTTATCAAGATGATTTTCTGATTTGCTATCGTGGCAAAAACATGAATAACATAGAACGTCAATTGCAATTCTGTCTAAACAGAATCGAAAAATGGGCAATTGAAAA
Organism: Modiolus philippinarum; assembly: GCA_002080025.1. Lineage (NCBI taxonomy): Eukaryota > Metazoa > Mollusca > Bivalvia > Mytilida > Modiolidae > Modiolus > Modiolus philippinarum. The sequence goes on along the minus strand of MJUU01013852.1, from coordinate 102,679 downwards.
TGGTTTTAAATTTTCAAGCTCGAAATTAGTTGGGATGCATTTCTGTTAGCGGAAAATGCACCCAGACCCAGAGCTTGAACTATACAATAACCCTATAACTATTGTAAAAGAGGCCTAGTTCCTTTTGTTTAATCTTTGACAGTAAACTTTCCTTTCTCCCCCATATCAAAACGCTACAAAATAAATGCCTCAAGGCATTAGATATTTTAAAAGTTGTGTCGAGTACTGACTGTGGTGCAGATAGCACTGTTTCATTAAATTTATATCGATCGTTGATTCTATCAAAATTAGATTATGGATGTTTCATTTACGGTTCCGCCCGTAAATCATACATTAAATTATTAGATACCGTTCACCATCAAGGTTTGCGTTTTTCATTAGGTGCGTTCAGAACTTATCTCGTGGAGAGTCTGTATGTTGCAGCTACTGAACCTTCCTTGGAAGACCGACGTGTTAGACTTGGTTTACATTAAATATGTAACAAGGCTTAAAGCATAGCCTTCCAATCCTGCTCACAACTGTGTTTTCAAACCTCTTCACAAAGCTATGAAAAACGTCCAAACGTTATAAAACCTTTTGGTCGTCGTATCAAATCACACCTGGAATCTGCTCATATATAAATTTCGGCGAAATAGCCCCTATAGAAACTCGCCAAAAACCTCCATGGCTGAACCCAAAACCGGCATTTAATTTTCAACTACGCAAATATAAAAAGTTTGATACCAATCCTCAGGTAATCCAGCAGGACTTTGCAAGAATTAAATCTGAACATCCTGAATACTTGCAAATTTACACAGATGGCTCTAAGAATGGAGACAGAGTGGCTTCTACAGCCGTTTTCGGAGATCGTACAGCAACTCTCCGACTGCCATCCTCTAGTTCCATATTTACTGCTGAAGCTTACGCTATTTACTCAGCAATTAAATTTGTAGCTGTATCGCAATCAAATAAGTTCATGATCTGTTCCTATTCACTTTCATGCCTATTGGCAATCCCTAGTCATGTGGGGATCTATCGAAACACGGTTGCTGATCAGGAAGCCAAGGATGCACTAGATGACGAGATTGCGGATTGTCCAGTACCCTACACTGACATGAAGCCTTTAATCATTAAATACATTTTTAAAGTTATGACAGGCCAAATGGGATCTGCAAATAAATAACAAACTGCATGGAATACAGTCAGACGTCGGTAAACAAGTCGGTTCCTGCGGTAAAAACCGTAGGGAACAGGTAGTGTTGACCCGATGTCGTATTGGACATACTAGAACAACGCATTGTTTTATCCTCAACAGTCATGATCGACCTGATTGTATTCCATGCAATTCTCCTTATACAATTCAACATGTTTTAATAGAATGTGTAGATGTTGCCGATATCAGGCGTGATTTTTATTCAGCTGATTGTCTTAAAGACCTATTTACAAATGTCGCTGGCGACAAAATCGTTCAATTTTTAAAAGCAATCAATTTATTTAGTAAGATTTAAATGGATTCAATTTATAGTTGCAATATTGTAACTGTTAAAAGTGTCATTTCTCCTATAATGTTTTTTTATATTTTATACCCTTGTTTTACTTGTATAAAGCTTTAATGGTTTTATATTGATATTTTATATATTTATCATAATTGTTCAACCTACTTAACAGTTCTCGCTGATATATTGCTGAAGTTGGCGTAAAACATCAATCAATCTTTTTGCGCACTTGGACAGTCAACTTTAGAGACAGTTTCAACGCGCGAACATTTATGTGTTCTTGCCCCCAAGACAAACAACATCGGTGAACATGGAATGTAGAGACAGTTTCAACGCGCAAACATTTATGTGTTCTTGCCTCAAGACAAACAACATCGGCGAACATTGAATTTAGATGCGGTTTCAACACGCAAACATTTATGTGCTCTTCCCCCAAGACAAACAACATCAGTGAACATGGAATATTTTCTAGTTCCATGTCTCGCGTCTGTTATAATGTCTATCACTTCATGAAGTTTCTCATAAGAGGCAATTTCCTCCAGAAGAGCCGTTTCACATGAATCCTGTACAAGTTCAGAAACAACAGGTGAGTAATTCAGAAAGATACTATTCAAAGTCGTTTCACCAATAGCACCAACATTAGATGCCTGACAAAATCGCAAATACTGATTTGGTAGTATTCCAGAAACATAAAATCCATTTGCCATTCCTAAATTACACAGAAATTTGTCTCCTACAGCACAGGAGTTCATGTTTGTCATCACAGTGGAGTTTGCAAACTCCAACATGCCCTTTTACATCAGTTGATTTCAAATTCAGTTGACTTTTACAAATTTTCCCATGGTTAGTAACTCTCTGGACAAGATTCTGCACTGATTTATTAAATTTCTTTCATCTGTAGATTATGCTGAAAAATTTTCTTCCCCTCAATTGATTTTTCTTTTTCTTTTCTTCCATCATTTCTCTTTTTTACGCTCTCAACTTGGTCCTTCGTATATTTTCGTTTTTCTGGTTGGATATTGTTCTCATTATTTACAGCAGAGGGCTCCATGATGGAATTGTTTACAATTTTGATTTTCCCTCCAGAATTTGACATATTGACAAGACATTTCAAGATCAAACCATTACAGAGAGGGGTAATGGAAGTTTTAAGAAACTTATTTTTCTGAGTTGAAGTGTGTCCATTTACAATTTTTTTAGAATGAAAAAAAGGAAAAGCAATATTGATAGTATTGAATGAATTATTTTTCACATTAATATTTTATTTCAACAATACAGAAATGATTAATTAAGGTTTCTACCAATGAGGTTAATTTGGGGAGTATAAAAACAAAACCTTTTCAGCAACCCCATTAATTCACTTAATACGTTTCTGTTGCTGTATTTATCTCACAGTTGATAAAATAACACTAAATATCAAATTCACACAAAGTTTAGAACCTTTTTTGCCATTAACAAACGGGATGTGGACCCAGATTAGTGTGCAGCTTTGAAAGTTAGTAAAATTGAAAACCAACAGAGTGGCCGAAATATTCTTTCATTGTGTGTAACTAAGGAACAAAAGCTTGCAATAGAAGCATTTTTCAATCACAATAATTGGGATTTTAATGAGGTTTCACCATCATCAAATTTATCATCCGAAAATGTGCAGAATAATTCAGAAAATGATATTTCTAATGAAATTAGTAGGGATGGCAAAATGTCTCGAATTCAATACTCGAGTACTCGGTACAAATACTCGCGAGTACTCGAGTACTCGGGTCATTGTAATTGATAATGTATAGCCACCATTCGTTTCAATGTGGGACGAGGACCTGCAACGTAGGTCACCTCCGCTTTCAATGAAAACTTTGTTTTTTTTTACTTCAGAAAGCATTGTCAATTTGAATGAGTACTAAAGTTAATCACCTGTTGTATACATCAAACAATCAAACACTAATTGGCAGTCAATCAACTAACGTCTTGTACTGTAGAAATTTGCTTTGATCTAATGATAATTATGTTAATGAGGGGTCTTTCTGATTAAAAAATAATCAACGTGTCTGTCCTGTTAAACAATAGTTTTCTTAAGTTTTGCCGATCCTATAACTTAAAGGACATGTTTAGAAATATTTATAGTATGACTTTGAATCCACAAGGATGCTTTTTAAATATTTTTCCCGAATAAAACAAAACAATAAGTATCAAGAGGTGCTTTGATTTTTAAAGGTTGAATTCTGGGAAATTCCTCAAATCTAAAACTAATGATTTGATGAGCAAATTTCAGAAAAACGAAAAGAGATTGTCTGTGATACACATGGTAGGAAATACATAAATATTAGGCGAATGCATTTGAGGTGTAATAAATAGAAAATGAAATCATAAGAGAAAAATATTGTGAAGATACTTAAAATACATAACTGAATTTAGAAAATATCCATGAATTTTAAAATAGGCCGAGTACTCGAGTATAAAAATTGTACTCGAGTACTCGCCTTCTTAACGAGTACTCGAGTATTCGAGTACTCGTTGCCATCCCTAGAAATTAGTGTATCAGATAGTGATGACAAAAGCTTGTCAAATGAAGAAATTGAAGAACAACAACAAAATGATGGGGATGTCTGTCCAGAATGCTTTTGTTCACCTTGTGTCACAACTAACAGACAAAACTGGCTAGGTGTTGTACAAACTGCACATGCAAGGAACAGCGCAATAAGAAAAAACAAATATAAACTATTTTGGAGAATGCTACAAAATAGAGGAGCATGGAGTCTCAAACAATTTCTAAGGAAAAAAGTCCGACTTCTAAATAGAGACAGGGTAGATGAATCTGTCGTTGTTGTAAGATGAGAGGTGATGCCCTTTCTTCAATTATGCATGGTAGATAGTTAGCATGTGCATTTGTTTGTAAACAAAATCAGCTGAAAGATAGCTCCGCCACCCAAATTCAAATTGTAGAGATAGAATGGCCAATTCAGATTTATAAATTGAAAATATAAAATTAATAACCAATATTTGAGTCATATTTTACATATAATGTGTAAGTGTATGACATGAACACATGAAACAAAAGTTGCGAAATAAAAGTCATTTGAAGAAGTGTATTTGACAAAACAGTGCCTCTGATCTAAACACTGTCAATTATTTAACAAAATTTGAAATTCAAGGGGAGCAACCTTTATATACCCATGGTGCTGGTTTAACTATATGTTTTTTTTTAATCTTATCGAAACATGCACCTTTGCCAGCTATTTTTTTTCTTGCAAAATCTTATTAAAAATGGTCAAGCTGCGTGTACGTCTTGTCTAAGCAATCAATGCAGTTGTTTATGATTATTTAAAAATTTGTTTAGATGCCATTTCAATTTTAACTAAAGATCAAAAACTAAAAACAATTTTAATTACCTTTATAGTATTAATGCAGAGGTCTTATTGGTGTTCTTGGTGGTTGTTATAAAACAACGGATGGATCTCATCAGCATGCTGTATGTATATTGTAAGAATGCAATACAGTAGATGGATCTATGTAAACTAAAATTTCATTGTTTTTACATAAACTGTAACAAATAAACCCAGGTTACTATTATTCTTCTGTAACTCTGTCTTTATTGTCAGTATTGTCGATCACTTGTGGAACCATATCCGCATCTTCAATAAAATTTTCCCAATTTCGATAACCCAATTTTTCACTCGTATTGTGTCTAGCATATCCTGAGTACCACAGAATTGTGGTAACATGTGAATACATATCCGCTACATGGGCGCTTGCCCGACATCGCAGTACCATTCAATGACGTCAGATGCGTTATACTCAATCCAAAGAGAATACATTTAGGAGGATACATTGCAGCTCTGCACGAATTAAATTTGAATCCTCCTAATGGACTAATATTTGACGGTTACCATTTAAATGTTCCTGCAATAGCTTGAACTCATTTACAATTGATAAACCCACACATAATGTTACGCAACTCTTTGTTTCAAATCGGGGAGGGAAATTCAGAGGGCAGTTTGGGCTCCATCCATACAATACTGCTCCTCTACAGGTTTTAATTTTCCACTTTTGTTGATTTTTTTCTGTATTTTTAAACTAACTTAAATAGTGATAAAATCCAACTCTGTAGTTTCAAGATAATTATTCATCCAAATTACATCAAGTATCAACAATGTATAAATGGGAAATCATTAAATAAGAATACTTGTGTCTCGATACTAAAATAAATATCAGGTGAATGGGACTGAACAGTGAATGTGTCTACCTGAACCAGCTGACCAATATTGAATTTAAAAAAGGGGACTATATTAGGTCAAATCACTCAAACATAGTTCCAAAAATGGTTGTCAGTGTCAACATTAAAATGAAAGTACGAACGATTCAAGTTAAAATGAAGCTGCTGTTGACAGATAAACGTTATAAAATAATATGAAAAGACCATAAGAAATAGTTACTAAACGTAGCTATGAATATTCTAACGACAAACAACTTGGGATAACATTGACGTCAACAAAACCCAAGTGAACATTAATGTTCCCGTGATGAGTAGCCATTTCGGCATGTTGCTAGTCTGAGATTCAAACACAGGGAACAATGTGATTTATAACTTAAACTTACTTACAACACTGCTACCGGTCAAATTAAATTTCATCTTGAAATTTTAAAGATATTAACTATTTTAAGCAATAATAATGTCTTTCTGGGAGCGACTTTATTTACAAACTTTTCCATAAAAATAATGGAACAATTTCAAACAAATCACTTATCATTAGTCACTATAGTTTGTCAAATAGATACCTTACCATTTCCATTTACATTACAAGTAAATATGGGAATTTAATTACAAAATTATCACGAGATTCACTTTTTGAATTTTGACACTTAAAATAATTGTAAGCTTATTCTCTTTTTATAAAACTTATATGGTTTTATATTGATATTTTATGTATTTATTAAAAATTTTTCAATATACTCAACAGTTCTCGCCATAATATAGCTGAAATATTGCTGAAGTTGGCGTAAAACATCAATCAATCAATCAATCTTTTTTAAACATAATGAAAGCATATAAATACAATGTTTATAGTAATACAATCATCTTGAAGAAACGGTCATAATTAATGTCCATATAACACATATATTAAGCAAAATGTTAGTCCATTTAACACGTTTTGGAAAGACAATAACACTTTATTTGCAGTAAAAACTGTTTTTCTAGAACATGACGGGAACTCTGGAACGGATGCAGGAGATGGGTTACGGACAGGTGACTAACTTTTTTGATATTTATTGTACTTCCTTACAATTGTTTGCCTTATTTTTTTTTTTATTAATTTGTCTTCAATGTCTACAAGTTTAGCATATAATTCATCTTTGATTTTTTTTTCCACATTTTTTCTCCAATTTTTTTTTCAGAAGGACACCCCCAGAAAAAATTGAACTAGTATGCACAGCCTCAACCTCGAAAAGAAGTTCCTACTCAATAACGACTTCTTCTGCAACTACTGGAAAAACTGTTATCTGATCTGAACTAATTATTTGTGCAATGTTTTCATTTAGTACTTGAATTAATTTGCCAATTGTCCCAATGACAATATTAAAAAATATTTAAAATATTAAAGGGTTTGTTACTCAAACATCTTTGAGTTTATGGTCTTCCAAACGTTGAGATTTTATCTGCACTGAAGAGACATAAGTTGTCGAAATTCGCATATGCAGAATTAAAATTCATAGTAACTCCGGTATTTAGTCATTTGTACGTAAGCCTTCCAAGATAACGGTGTTTTTAAATTATGTATGGCTGATGAATGTTTTGGAAATTTAACCAAATGTTTCTCCCACTGACTAAGCTTCTGTGGTTTCTTTGAGTTGACATAACGTAAAATAGAATGGAACCTCACTTGGCTGCAGATGTCTTTTCAAAAAATCATCCCGCCGTGCGCGGTCCCGGCTTATGAATAGGCCCGCAGCATCCTCTGAGCTTGGAGTATGAGTCTTCCTAACAGAGG